>VYZQ01079414.1:0-17506 GCA_013400655.1 Mystacornis crossleyi
CCAAATCAGCATATTCTGGGATTCCATCATCTTTGCCCTCCATGGTGACAGAGGAGATGGTAGCGCGTGGGGTAAAGGAGTGAAGGTAGGAACAGACGTCCCAGCCAAAATGAGTTTCCTTGCTACCCTGCAGGCTAGAACTACCTCTCTTGCTACAGGCAGCAGCCCGTAAAGTGCTAAGGGTGCATCCACTGCAGCAAAACAGGGGTCTTAATTTCACTGGCACTGCCAGTTGCTGAGTTAGGTTTACTGATTAAACTGTGCTCTTGAAATGTTATTCCCTGGCAGATGAAGCAGAGTGGAGGTGTCCTGGGCCAGAGATTGCAAAAGCTCCTTGGAGTTTCGTGTCTCAGCATAGCATCCTAGAAACAAGTCCTGGAGCCTGGGTTTTTCTTTAGCTTTTGGGAGAATCTTTGTCTGGGGAGGATTGGTCAGCCTGTGGTCATCTGAGCCCTGCCCTCCTGACTCCTGGCTGACCTTCATTGGACCTGTTTTTGCCCATCTGTCTGTGGGAGGTGGTCTTGCACCAGGGCTGCCTCAGGCTTTGCTGTCTGCCTGACAACTTGCTGCTTTTCCCATCATGTCATCACTAATCTGGGAGGCAAGCAAGGCTTTCTGTGAGCAAGTGTTGACCCTTAGGGTGCTGCAGGGCTCTGGGTGTGCACATGTGGTTGTGAAAGTCCTGCAGAGGTGATGTAAACTGACCCAGCAGCTATGTCTGGCAGGATGTGTCTGGTTGGCCTCTGGGGGAAGCAGTGCTTGGGCCAAATGCCTCTTGCAGCAAGGAGGGAGGAATGTTGACCACTTCTTTGTGCAGGCTGTGTGCAGGCCTGGCCTTGAAACCTTTGCAGCTGTCCCCTGCCTTTAGTTTGTTGTGGGCAAAACCAGTTTTGTGCCAGAGTATGTTAACCAGTATAATCCTTTGCCAATTAACAAACTTTTAATTACTGATTTTGGTACTGAAAAGAAAAAAAACCATCCAAGGACTTCGAGAAAACACCCCTTCTTCCCCCATCTTGGTCTGCAATCCTTTTGCCACAGGCTACACTCAGTCCCTTCAGTGAGGCAAGGGGTGTCCTGCGAGATTGGGGATAGTGTATTGTAGTTCCTTTTCTTTTGCTGCTCTTTGTTCCTTAGTGGATTGCTCTGGTGTGGCTCCTTCCACTGGCTACAGTGGCATATATTTGAATATACGTTCATTGCAAACTCTACTTTTCACTTCATCACAACCTTAATAGAAACATTACAAATTCTACCCCTCCTTCCAGGTACTGGGGCTTGCTGTGGTAAGGTGTACATACAATGAGTAAAACTCCATCCATCTTCCCTGCAACACATCAAAACCACGAGGATTGCAGTTAAATCATATGTATTATGATCTCCACCCCTTGTTCCCTCGGACAAGATTATAGAGTTTGTTACGTAAAAAACTCCACTCCTTACCCCAGAAAATCACAAACCCCAGAGCAGTTACTTGGCATGTGCATTCATTGCAGACTCACCCCCTCATTGCTGCAGACTGCGTTACTGACCTTAGTGCCCATTGCTTGCACCACATCGCAATGATGGTGCAAATTCCTGATACGCAGATTAAGGCTCCTTCCGGCCTCCCCCTTCATTTGTTACCCTTCACTTTTAGCCAGCTGCTACTGCTTCCTCTTTCCTAGGAATTGCATCGCGTGCCTGGCCGAGCCTGCTGGGGCTCAAGACAAAGTGCTCAAACCAGCTCTTGTCTGCAGTTTATTCCCTAATGTGCCTCCAACTATCTACTTCAGTACTCGGGATGAGACAGGTGAGCTGGAGTCTGTTATCGCATAGGGCAAGAGTGGCCAGCCCATTATTAGGGAGCAAGTGGTGCCAGCAGACAGCCTGGAGCTGGCTGGCAGTGGCTGCCCTTAACCCTTCCCCTGATCAGACCTAGCACTGCTGTGAGATCCAAATGACTGGAATAAACTGTGCTGCTTCCATTGTCTGGAGCATGACTCAGGCTGCCACTGCATGTTCCAGTGTCTTGGATCTACCCCAGCTGTGGAGTCTTCTGCTCCATGATGGTTCTGCAACGGGGGCTATACACCCTTGCCTACAGGCCTGATGCCTGTGCAGTAAACCATAAGAATTTTGCAGCTGTAGGAAATCCAAGTATTGTGTTTGTTTTCCTTCAGTCTTTAACTTTTTGCCTTCCTAGTGGAAAAGCTGCCTTGGGAGCAGAGGAAGCTGCTGCGATGGAAAATGTGCAGAGTCACGCCTAACATAGTGAAGCAAACCATCAGCAGGTCCCACTTCAGAGTTAGCAAAAGTAAGTTGAGGGAGGCAACATTGTGTCCTTCCTTGCCTCCAGCCCATGGCCACAAGAAGGCAGAGTGCCTGTGAATAGCAAAGCAGAAGCAGCACAGGTTTGGCACTGCAGGATGTTGGGTTCACGTTTTTGCCTGTCTGACCTTCAGTATCCAAGGTCAGGGCCTGATCTACTTCTTGGCTTGTCCCTGGCATAGACCACAAGGACTTGCTCCTGGGCTGTCAGGAGCTGAGGCAGATATGAGGCAGCTTTGCTGTGGCTTGCCACGCTGAGGATGCTGGCCCTCATCTAGTGCCAGGCCCAGCACTGCTGCTCCTTGTCCCCATGTACTGAGGAGGAAGCTGTCTTCTCTGACCATAGCCAAAGTTCTCACGGTTGGGAACCTTGTCACTGAAGAGATGTGTAGGAGAAGTGCTGAGCATTTGCAGCTATGATCCATACTTTGGAATGCGGTCTTCTGGAAGTATTTATGGGACTCCTGCATGTATCAGTAGACCTCTGCACAGACTGTTTTGGGGCTATAATGAGACATGGAGGGCAGAGGAAGTCCTAAGAAGTTTTGACATCCTACATGTCCCTCTGCAGTGCAGCATTCATTAGCCAACTGCTTCATTTGCCAGCTGTAAAGCAGAGAAGTCAGGATGCTGGGGAATTAAAGCCATTCCTGTGACCTTGTGCCTCTTCAGGTCCTTGAACAGTCATATTTGCAAGGATATCACCCACTTGGTTAAATGGATGCCACTCACGGCCCTTGCTTTAGCAGCTTTGCAGTAGCGAGTATGAGTGCTTTGTGCTATAGCTGTGCAGGATCCCAGGCAAGCTTCTGCTAGCCCAAGGAGATGGGGTGCTGTGGGTTGAGAGGGCATTATGGGTGGCAGGGTACTTGATCATGGACTCTCCTGTTTTTCCTGCAGAAAGCAGTGACTGGCTGGGTTGCTGGGGCCACCACATGAAATCCCCTGGCTTCAAAGCCATCAAGGAGCACCAAAAGGTAGGTCATGTTTTGGGCTGACCTCCTTCTTGTGCAGGGAGAGTGTCTTGGAAGCAATTTGGGTGCCCCTTTCCTCAGGGCCAGGTGTTTGCTGTGCAGGCTGTCCCTGCAGTATCCCTTCCAGAACTGGTAGAGGAGTCCAAGAGACAGGCATAGCTGGATGAGCACCTCTGCTGTGAGGATGGCTCTTGTATAGACTGAGGCTGTAACCAAATTGTGTTTATTTGTGAGCCTCTCTGAATTCAGCTGTTGCTGCTTAAAGCAGTCCTCCTTCTGGCAGAACTGAGGGGTAGGGACAGTGCCCTCCCTGCCAGCGCAGTGAAGGGCATGTACCTCATTCAGATCACAGAACAGTCAAGTGTGGCTCACGGCTTGAGGAACCTGCAAGGGACCAAAGGTTTGGTATCCCTCACAAATGCATGCCTGTTCTGGAGAGCTGTGATGCTCTAAACTATGCGGTTTGTCCCTGCAAACTTCAGGAGTAGGTGGAATCAGTTTGAGTGCAATCTTGAGAGGGGACCAAAGAGTGTCACCCTGCACTGTATTCAGAAAGGATGTATCCTTTGCCCAGGGAGCAGGAAGGGGTGGGCAAGGAGCTGGGGATGCAGAGAGATCTCATAGCGTCTGTGTTCTTTACAGCTAAACCACTTCCCCGGTTCATTTCAAATTGGAAGGAAGGACCGTCTGTGGCGCAACCTGTTGAAGATGCAGGCTCGCTGTGGGAAAAAGGAGTTTAATTTCTTCCCTCAATCCTTCATCCTACCCCAGGACATCAAATTACTCAGGAAAGCATGGGAGGAAGGAGCTAGCCGACAGAAATGGATTGTGAAACCAGTAAGTGTAAAGCAGGGCTCAATCCTCTGTCCTTTTGTAGCTACAGGGAGACAGTCTGATCCTTTCTTGTTTGTGTTTTGCAGCCAGCGTCAGCAAGAGGCATTGGTATCCAGGTCATCCACAAATGGAGCCAGCTCCCCAAAAGGAGACCATTGCTAGTACAGAGGTGAGTGAATATAAAACCAAGGTTGATACGTAGCTTGGGACCTCTTAGTGTCTTGTATCTCTGGCCAGTTCTGGGCCCCTGCCACTCTGTGGCAAAGCAGAAGTACCTGATTTGCATCTGGAGACTTCTCCGGAGACTGTCTGGGTGTCCTGCTGCTGGAAGTTTGGCTCTGTCAGCTGCAGCTGGGCTTACTGGATTACTGCTGTCTCTGCATATATATTTGAGGTCTCAGACAGAAATTGGTTTCTTTAGCTTTTTGGAGCTTCTGTCTGGCAAATGGACAGCTTCAGCTCTGCTGTGATCCAGCTCCCACTGCACTGTACTCTGGGGTTTGGCATTTTTGGAGACAAACAAACCTTATCCAGTTCACGCAAGCACAGGGGGAAGAGAAGTCCTGGGGAAGAGAAGTCCCAGGGAAGATGGGGCAATTGTCAAATATTTGTTCTTATCTTCTTGAGGCTCAGTAAGAGCCTCAGTACGTGTAGATGTTAGTCAAAGGATTTTCTTGAAATAAAAGAGTTCTCAATCTCCTTCCTCTTCTGCAGAAAAATGGAATAGTTCATTTGGTTTGAGGTTGCTTTCTGGGAGGATTCTTGTGAGGGCAGGAAAACTGCACTGTTGGGAATGCTGCACAGACAGGGAACTGCTGTGTTTGCTTGTTTGTTCTCCCTGTCCACTTTCCGTGCAAAGAGATAAACTTCCCTATGGAAAATCATGAACTTCTGGGATGAATAATCAAAGGGTTTGGATTAAAATACCCCACTGTTTCTGCTCACTGTACAAAACCATCTGTGGTGTACTGCATGTCTTAGATGTTCTTGAATATTGTGATCAGCATTGTGGGTGTGGAAAAGCTACTGTGCCTTAGAACTGGGGAAAATCTCTTCAAAATGGAGCAGAAAGAAACACTGCTTATGTGCTGCAGAAACTCCTCATGAATGGGAGAGCTGATCCTTCTCTCATTTCGTCTGTGATGTGATTAACTTGGAAATGCTGTCCAAAAAGGCTTCTGCATTGATCCCTTGTTTTGCCAGGCCTTCTGAGTTGGGGGTTAGAGATGTTTCTGCATATGAAAGTCATAACCCTTATGTGCTTCCTTCCCTCTGCAGATATCTGCACAAACCCTACCTCATTGGCGGGAAGAAGTTTGACCTGAGGCTCTATGTTTATGTCACTTGCTATGATCCCCTTAGGGTCTATCTGTTCAAGGATGGATTGGTTCGCTTTGCCAGCTGCAAGTAGGTTGTGCAGGAGAGCGGAGCTGGGGGTTGCCTTGGTGCTGAGGCATCTGTGGGTGTGATATCTGCCCTGGCCAGGGCAGGAGGGAGTCATCCCCTAAAAGGGTAATGCTTGAAGCTGTATCTTGCTTGCTTACGAAGCAGTGTGGAAACAGACAAGGTCGCTGCAGGTGACTGTTGAAAGGGAATGTGAGAGGATGCTGCCTATATCCAATCTTCCCAATGAAAGATCAGCTCAGTGTGAAACAGTTCTGAAATACGTTGTCTGTGCTTCATTCTGCATAAAACTGGCACACAAGAAACTGAGATGTTTCTTCCAGTTTTCATTGTATTGCCTCAGGCTGCTGCAGTTCCATCAGTGCTTCTGCTCACCGATGCCCTGACTTTTATTTCTTGAGGACATGCTGTGAGTGTGGGATTGCATTCCACTGTCCAAAGGCAGCCTCTTCTGTCCCATGTTTTGTTCCATTAGCTCTGAGCCTGTGGGGACAGAGAGCTCCAGGCAGCAGGGCTGGTGAATGGCTGAGAGTGGTCTGAGATGAGAACAGAGTCTGTGCCTGCCTCGTGGACCTGGGGACAGCCACTTCAGTCTCAGACTGCTTGTGCTCCTCTTGCGTCCTCCAGGTACTCCTCCTCAATGGACAGCCTCAGCAACAAGTTCATGCACTTGACCAACTATAGTGTGAACAAGAAGAACACGGAGTACAAGTCTAACTTGGATGAGATTGCTTGTCAGGGACACAAATGGTAGGTGCCGCTTTTAGGGTACAAGGTAGCTCTTTCTATTTCCTGTTAAGTCCGACTTTTTTCAGTATTCTTACCCAAAACTTGAACTTGCTTTCTGTATCATCTGATCCCACTTGGGAAACTGAAAGAGCAGAGTGATTTTAGCATGAGTTGGTGTCAGTGGAATCTGGATGGTCTCTCTGGCTTGTGACTCATCCTGTCCACTGCTGCTTGAACTGTAGTTGCTGTTCATCCTGCCTTTGTCTGTGCCGTTCCCTGCTTCCAACGCTGCACTCATCTCTGCTCATTCATCCCCTTCCCCTACTGTGGGGGAGATGGGATGTGGTTAAAGCAGAATCTGATCGGTTTTTGTTAGAAATTGAACGAGTGATGCTTAAATTGGCTAGATGGGAGCTTCTGCCCATCTCACTCTTGACTTCACAGTGGAGGCAGAGAAGGGGATGACAGCCCTGGTTCAGAACTGTTAATTTATGTGCTACTTGGTGGGAATAGGAGCAGTGGTGCCATTTCTAGGCCTTTGGGAGGAGGGCTGCAATCTGGCAGGAGTTCCCATTCCCTGCTGTCCCATGGGTGAATGGATGCAAGCCCCAGGAACTTGTCTCTGCTTCCATGGTGGTGTTTGAACCCTTTTAAAAATAGTGCAGGATAGAGTTCTCAATTCTCAGCCTGGGCAGGGCTACTGCACTTCAAAGGGAGTTGCAGAAGGTGTTTTGCTGTGCTCACATTGCTTAGACCTGGACTTGCTGTACAATGGTCTCTTCCTCCACTGGGACTTTTAGCAGGGTCTGCTGCCTCTCAGCAGTTGCAGTTGTGTGGGGGTGGGATTGTGTGGGTTTTCCATGCTTGCATGCAAGTCAAAGCTGGCTGCTCCTATGTTGAAGATAAGTGTGGCTGTAATCCACTCCATCTTGTATGCAGGAAGCGTGACCTTTGAATTCCTGGCCATTAGCCACATGGTCTCACTTGAGAAATATCTGAGCATCCCTGGCTCAGTGTCAGGGTAGCTTGCAGCACTCAGTGTGGTGTAGGAAACTCCTATAAAAGCATAGATGCTCCCCCATACCATCTTGTTACCCACATTTTTCAGAAATTTTTTTCATTGCTGAAGCCTCAGTGAAGTGGCTTTAGCTAAAACATTTTTGGGGTCTTGTTGGATTCCTGCTGAGCTGCTTAGCAGTGCTGCGGGGGAAGGCCTGCAGGAAGGAGAGGTTTGCTGAGGACATGGAGGGGGAGGGAAGAGAAGATCTGGGCCTGACTTACCTTGCTCATGTGCTAATTTGGGACTGTGCTGAGAGAAGTCTATGACAGATTCATGTTCCGAATAGCTTGGGCCTTCAAGACCAGGGGCCAGGCTGGGGAGAGCAGCAACCAGGAACTGAGAGGTTAGAGGATGTCAGGAGGATTGCCATGCCAGGGAACAGTGCTGTCAGGGTTCTCCTCTGTTGCTTTCGCTACCACCAGCAAGGGGCTACAGAGCTACCTCCTTTGCTTTCTCTCTCCCAGGGCACTCAAAACTCTCTGGAGTTACCTGACCCAGAAGGGAGTTAACAGTGAGGCTATCTGGGAGAAGATTAAGGACATCGTTATCAAGACCATCATTGCGTGAGTCTTGGCACCCCTTACTCTATGTGTCTGTGAGGTGCACCCGTCCCCTTTGACTGTCCAGTATCTTCTCAGCCTGGTCTTTTTGCTCTTAATTGAAGTGGTTGGCTTCAGTATTTCTCTGTGGAGCCCTCCTTTCACCCGTTACTTATGCTCCTGCTGCAGTAGCTGCAGTAGGTAAATAGACCTTACATATCCCTGACCCGCCTGAAGGCCGGGAACATGCGGTGTACCCAAAATTGCCCAGATTGCCACCCACTCCCCTGCTTTGCCTGGGCAATGGTCCCTGGTGCAGGATGAATCCTGTATTTAGAGGTGGATGCTACCTGACAGAGCAGGGATGCTCAGGATGCAGTGCTGGATCCATATGTGGTGAAGCAGCCGCAACTCACAGGCCTGTGTTGGTCCCTCAGCCCACTCGCTCCCACAGCACATGGCTTCATTATGCTTCCAGAACTGTCAGCACGTGCTGTGAACAGCCAGAGCTCTGCTGTCTGACTGTTGGAAACAAGCATTTTTTTCTTGGCTTGCAGTTCTGAGCCCTACGTGAACAGCCTGGTGAAGATGTACGTGCGCCGGCCGTATTGTTGCCATGAGCTGTTTGGGTTTGATATCATGCTGGATGAAAACCTCAAGCCCTGGATCTTAGAAGTCAACATTTCCCCAAGGTAAAGCATGTTGTGAGCCACAGCAGAGAGGATAACGGCCTTTTTTTTACTAAAAAGTGAGTTTGGCTTGTGATGTCCCCTGTAGCGTGTGCTGAAAGACCATGGGCTTTGAAGCCTCCCTCTCCAGATTGCAGGAATCAAAGCCCTCCTTGTCTGTGACAGCAACATTCATCTGCAGTTCAGAAAGCTTTGCTGGGCATGCTCCAGCTAGAGCCAGGGAAGAGTATGTTAAAAAAGGAAGGCCAAGGAGGGATGTGTCTTGTACAGAATGGGTGATGGCAGAGATTTCTTTGCGTGGGCAGAAGCAATCAGCAGTTCCACTGCCTTGTGCACCATTCTTTGCTTCCTGACGGCACCCGGCCGCGTGGTGCCAGCTGTGCAGGCAGGGCCGGGAGCTGCAGTGTAACTGAGCATGGCCCCTCCTGTCTGCCAGAGTGCGTGGGCACGAGCTGTACACAGAGCCATGGTCCAACATGGGGCTCTGGGGATGGACTTGCCTATTTCTAGCAAACTTGGGAACAGATGGAAAAATTAACTATTTCTGATAGGGATCCCCCCCTTCAAAGAGCTGTTGTCAGGATTTTTCTTCAGTGTCTTACGGCTGGTTTGATGAGGCAAGGCTGGTGTTTGTATCCCAGTCAGTAATAACCCAGAGATTGAACTCGGGGCCATGGGGCTCAACACCTCTATTCTAGCGCTCAGGCTGCTGTGATGCTTCTTCTCTGCAGCCTCCACTCCAACTCTCCACTGGATGTGAGCATCAAGGGCCAGATGATTCGGGACCTCCTCAACCTCGCTGGCTTTGTTCTTCCCAGCATGGACAGCGTGGGCTCAAGGACACAGACAAGAAGTGGCTCTACCTGCAGGTCAGCCCCCTTCTCTGTCAGAGAAGCAGGCTTTTTTCTTGAGGCATTTCATCTAGGGGGCTGCTTGGAGCTCAGCAAAAACTGGTTTCTAGCTGTTGAGAGCCTGTGCATGCTGGTGCTTCAGCTATGGGTCCAGAGAACTTGCCTCATTGCCTGACTATCTGGTTCCTCTGGCAGAAACGTTTATGCCCTCTCTGCAGGTCCGTAGTTGGAAGTGAGGCCAATGTAATCTGTGCTTGCTCTCTCGTCCTTCCCGTGCCAGAACTAATATGATGCTAAATCTCAATGCCTCTCTGTTTGCTTGGAGGACTGGCTGGCTCTGTTGGGGTTGGATCCACTTACCCTCTGACTTACCAGAACTGACATGCTGCTGTCTGGAGCAAGAGGAGCACCTGTTATTTTGCAAATGCTGGAGTGATCAGTTCTTTAGGCAGGATCACAGGTGTCACATGCTGCCAGCCTATGGGTGAAGGTGCGCACAGTGTTACTTTGCAGCTAACATGACTGCTTTGTGCAGAATGCTAATTCCCGGGTATGTGTCCAGCCAGGCCCTTAATCCTTCTGTGTTTCACCACAGCTAGGGCTTATCCTGGTTTCAAACCTAAAGGCTGGAAGGAAACCAGTCTATTCCCTGCAGCAGAGTGCCTGCTGGCCATATGTCACTGAAGGATCAGCTTGCTGGGTTAAGCACCAGCATACAGGGATGTGTGGGCATGCCAAAAGATGGGACTCTTGCCCTCTGAGTGCCCTGTGCCTTCAGTGGAGAAGCTTGGAACATAGGCCTGTTCCAGATGGGGAGCTCTCACCAGCTTGTCTGCGGTGCTTTGATCAAATGCTGGTTTGCCACTTCCAGTGGAAGTGCTGAAGGGCAGGTGTCCTCAGAGGGACCTGCAGAGGATTAAGTGGATCCTTAACATGGTTTAGATGATGCATTACCAGATTTCTTGCATCCAGGGGCAAGCTTGTTTAACTCTATCTCCTGCCCTGGGAAGCATGTGAAGGGGTTTTCCGCATGTGGGTAGAATTCCAGATCTGTTCCCCAAACACCATGCAGCACAGACTCAAGGTTCTGCTCTCCCTGTTTGGATCTGCACACAACTAATAAATTTTGCAGCAGCAGAACAAAAGAGCTATGTCGATAGATGGGTTAAAAGGTTTTCAACAACTATCTCCCAGATTCTAGCATCCCCAAATGGTTCAGTTGGTGCTTAAAATAGATGATTGCTGGTCAGATAGTACAAAAGGCCAGGACTTCCCATGGCATGTGTCTGAATTTGAGTCCTGAGAGTACTTGGATATTGCCAGAGGAAGTTTTTGATCTAAGAGTTCTCTTCTTCCTTGTACAGTTACCAGTACTGAGTACTTGTACCCCCATCCCTGTGCTTGCAGTTAGAAAGCTGTGTTCCAAGTGGAATGTAAACATGAGATTCCATCAGGCTTCATGTGCTGTGAGTTAGGTCATGGTGTGTCTTTGACCCTCTTGCATCCTGTGTGAGTGTGAGTTGATGGCTCACCTTTTAGGTGAAGGAACACTGAAATGCCTTAGTGAGGAGCTGGCAGAGTCCTCCCAGTTTCCCTGCCCACATCCTTCCTGGCTTCTGTGCTGATGCACAGCGCCATGGATGCACCACTGATCTCGGAACTAGTGAAATCTTTGGAGAAAGTGTTCTCCATGGCATTTTCATGAGGGTGTCATTACTCTCTCAGCAGTTGCTGGGAGCAACTCTGCCATTACACGACTTTGTCGTCTCCACTTAAATACTCTATTGCCTCTCTTGTGTCCTCAGTCTGGGCAGTGCTTTGAAGGAGAAGCCCAAGCCAGTATCTGAGCATTTCAGAGCAGAGAAGATGAAGAAGGCCTATTACTTGATGCAGAAGATACCTGACCAGGTACAAAATAACCACCATCATGTCAAGCCCATGTCCCAGCCAGTCCCACATGTCTATTTCTTGTCCCTCTTCAGACTGTGCTCTTCTCTGGGGTCAGCCAGATGGTGGGGTGCACTTGGGCTCCAGTGGGTTACAAGACAGTTGGTCAGAAATAAATTTGGTTTGCTTAAGCCACTGTCTCACTGACTCGTCTGTACATTAAAACATGTGTGTGCTAAAGGGGCATATTACCTACCAGTCCCCAGAGTCTGAGCACTGCCTGTTCCTCCTTATGTATCTGTGCAGCTCTTACAGCCTTTGCCAGCTGACCCTGTGCAGGTTAGTGGGGCACTGGCCTCGTGTGCCTCCTGGCAGGGTGTTTGAGAGAGGCTGGGCTGCAGTACTGGGGTTCTCTTCAGTTCTGTGCAGTTAGTGTCACCAATGAGCCTAGATTCCTTCAGTTTCCATGTGGCCTGTGTCCCATGGAGATCTCTGCTTGAGAGATGCTTCTCCCTGACTTTGGGTTGCTCTTGTCTGCAGGATTTTTATTCTTCTGTCTTGGACATCCTGACTCCAGATGACGTTCGCATCCTGGTGGAGACAGAGGACGAGTATTCCCGGCGTGGGCAGTTCGAGCGGGTGTTCCCCAGCCACATCTCCATGCGGTACTTGCGCTTCTTCGAGCAGCCTCGTTACTTTAACATCCTGGTGACCCAGTGGGAGCTCAAATACTACTTGAATAGACACAAAGGTAACTGCCCTCCTAAAGCCTGGCACAGCCACCTGACTCAGGCAGGCTGCCTGCCAGCAGTCGTGGGAGACTTCTGAGCTATGCATGTTGAGGGGGAGCTGCCTGCCTGCATACTAACCCCTAGGAAATGTGTTACCTTCCCAGACTGCTTCAAATACCACAAAAAGCTTATTTTGACTTCATGAGAGGTGATGGCTGTTCTGGTTCACACAGCACCAGCACTTCTAGGTGCCCTGGACATGAAGCAGACTGGGATTTTGTCTTCAACTTGTAGCTCTGGTTTCTTACTGTGTTTCTCTGCTCTCTTTTGAGGGAGAAACAGCTGGAGTTGCTGGGCTTTGCTCCTGGCAGGTGATCTGTGAAGGAAAAATTGGGCCTATTCTGTGGTCTCCTGCATCTTTCTAGTTGATGAAAAAACAGTCAGCATACAGATGGAATTTTTTCCTGAACACTAGAAATGTAGCTAACGTTTCCATCCTTTCAGGACACAATTCTGTATTTTAATTTAAAAAATATCCTTTAACGAGGCATGGCTGGACTGGACCAATTCCTTCTCATCCAGGTCATCTCTCTCAGGGCAGCAGTAGGAGCTGTTTGGGAGAGAGAATGAGGTCTAGCATGAAGGGTTAGAGAAAATAAAAAGAGACTGTGGCTCAGGGCTTTCCATCCAATATCTGATCTAGATAGAGAGGCTTCTGGAGGATCTGGCCCTCCACTGCAGTGACTGTATAGGTGCTTCTCACCTGGCTATCAAGGAGAGAAAGAAGAAAAACGCTTTTGTCACTTTTCACTGGTGTTAAAGGAATATCAAAGGGGTCAGTAACAATCTTTCACAGAGCGATGGTAACTTCATAGCCTTCTCTGGCTGTGCTGTCAGCATGTCATCCTTTGCCTTGCTAATATCTCTTTGCTGGATGATCTCCCATCAACTGAAAGAAAGATTCTGTCATCGTTCTCACTGAAGTGCTGCCCTGAATTTGCTGCTCAGGCAAGGGTCCTGGTTCAGTGTTCCAGCTTCCCCAAAGAAGCCAAGCGAGCAGATTTGCTCTATCCTATTCTTGCTCTTTAGCTCTGAGCAGAACCCACCCTCCTCCTGTCCCCTTCCTGGTCCCCTGTGTTCCATGCAGCACTCCTCTTTCCCTAGCCAGCAAGATACAAAGCCCAGGCTTGTGCACAGACACAGGACAAGGCATCCGAGCTGCCCTGCTCCCCTGAGCCCCCAACGTGCAGATTTTTTTACAAGGTTCTGGGGCTTGCAGAAAGGTTGCCAAGGAACAGGCTTTGGACAGCAAGGCTTTCTCCTGGTATGTTATAGCAAACCACAGTAATCCCAGCTGGACAGCATCAAGTTCCTAGCCACCGCTCTTCTGGTTCTTAATTCTCAAGCCACCCTAGCCTTCTGCTATGACCCTAAGGCTCTTAAGTAAGAAAACAGGATGGGAGTAGTCCTGGATTTCTCAATATTTCTGGGTTGGCCAAGAGCAGGGTGCTTGGCTGTAGTGAGGACAACTAGCAGGAAGCCCTGGAGGAAGTGGAGCCTGTTCAGTGCAGTTGAGCACATGGCTCTGCTTCAAGATGACCTTGCTGTGCTCCAGAGCACCACATCTTATGTGTGGTGAGAGGAATGGTCCCTTCCAGTCACAACAGTGATGAGCTCTGCCTGTGCCAGTCTTGCCCTCTGTCAGGGATGAAGTCTCAGCCCATGTCAAGCTCTGGATGAGGAGGGAGGAGATGATGCACTGGGGTACTGCAGCTGATCAGTGCTGTGCAAGGAGAAGGTTGCCTGAGCTGCCCTCCTCTGGGAAAGGGGTCGATGACAGCAGAGCTGCTCTACATTTGCACTGTGGGAACTTTCACCTGTGCAGCCCAAATCAGGTGCTGCTGTTGGCAGGCACTGGGCTCAGGGGGACAGGCAATCTGGTCTAATTCGGCAAATCCTGTGTTGCCCCAGTTTCCCTGTTTCACTGAGCCTGCTGCAAGGAATTTCTTGGCTCCCTGGGAGGAAGGCAAGCACTGCAGCAGCCCACGCACTGATGTTTGCTCGTACAAAGGGTGAACGCTCTTGGTTTACCCCGTGTTTGCTGGCGCTCAAGCACGTGTTCAAGTAGTTATTGCATAGCATGTTCTGCGTGGTCAGTGCAGCATATTTGCATGCCCTGAGCTGGGAAGGCTTAACTCTTTGTAAACCTGGCTGTTCGTTCTCACTTCTTGTTTTCTGTCACTTCCCAGGTCTGGAGCTGCTGAAGAACTGGTGTGTCAAAGGGTACCATACTGGGGCAGGGAGAGATTTGGCCCAGATGGTGCGTATAACTGTGGGTAAGGTAGGCAGAGATGGTTGTTTACCTGCACAGAGCTGGGTAGAGAGCCTGCTTGTTCTGCTTCCTCTGGATCCTGTCTTACCTGTTTTCCTTCTTCCCTCTTTGCCAAGGCCTCCAGGAGTCTGGAAGAACCCATGCTGCCCTATTTCCCACAAACATGAGGTCATGAACAGTATATGAGATCTGCAACTATTTTGCATCTGAATATCCTTGGGTGCACTGGGCACAGCTCTACATATTTGGCACCTGTCCTGCCTATTGTTTCCCTCTACAAGAGAGTCATCTCTGTCTGTCACTCCCATGCCTTACAACAGAATGATCCTCTGAAAGAAACCCACTGTTTTGACCTCGAGATGCTCTACTCCCACTTTCAGCAGAGGGATTCATTAGGCAGAGAGCAAAGATTGCTCTGTTTGCTATTCTGGGAACAGTCTGGTGGCAGTGACAACGCACAGCAGTGAGGCAGCTCTAGCTGCAGCTCTCTAGGGCAGCCTATGGCAAAGCACAGCAGGCTTGAGGGATTTTTGCCACGACTTAAATAGCCATTCTGTTGTCTTTCTCTCCTCCCACAGTGGTCAGTGCCAAAGCCGTTCTTCCTCCAGAAGAGTAGCATTCAATCGCACAGCTTCAGCAAACCGGAACTGGGCAGACTGGAGTGAGTTTGCACTGGCCGTGACGTTCATGGTGTTCATAGTGTGGGTTTAGAACTGGTGTCCTGGTGGAGAACTGGCGGCCCAAAACACAGCTTTATTTAAGGGGAAAGGAGCAGGTTGGTTTGCAGGCTCTGAAGCCTCTGCTCTCTGGAGAGCCAACAGATGGGGCTGGCATGGTGTCTGTGCAACTGGGCATGTCTCCTTGGCACTGTACACCCAGCTTGGATGGGAATGAAGCTCCGAACAGCCAGATCAGGTGATGTTTGGAGCTGTCATGGTTAAAACATGCTGACAAGATATTCCCTCCATTGGAACCTGTATCACTTCTGTGGGCACTGATGTGGTTAACAGTGAGCAGAGGCTCTCAGCTGCAGCATTGGCTGGGGAAACAGTGAGGCCTCCAGGTCTGTTGCACTCTCCCAGCTTCCCCGAGCAAAGCTGGGCTGCTGACAGCTTCCTGCAGAGGTGGAGGACTGGAGTTTGTCTGGGTGAGCCAAAGTGAAGGGGAGGCACACCCCTGGTGCTAAGGGGAAAGGACATCTCTGTTCCTGTGCTGGTCAGGGGTGGTTGGGGTTACACACAGACGGGGTTTACACTCTGGTCAGGGTGGAGTTGGGGTTACACACAGACAGGGATACTAAGCCGTGACCCTGAAGTCACACTGATATTGGGATACCTGTTGGGGTGAGTGGTGCTGCCTGGCATGGGAGATGGAGTAGGTGAGCCTGGCAGCCCTGTCTCTGAGTCCATGTGTTGTGATACAGCAGATGATTATTGCACCATGGTCCTTTTGGTCCTTTCTCGCTGTCCCTAAGAAGCTCAGGGTCTCCTTTTTTCTGCAGCACATGCCTCTCTTCAGCTGGTGAGGGTCTCACGAGGTGCCTGGAGCCCAGCCCTACTCAGAGTTTACCTCTCAACAAGTGCACTGGTGGAGCCGACCAGACACCTGCTGGCTGCCTCTCTGACACCACCCTGGTCATGTAACCAAGCAGCCACCGTCCCTCCCTGGGGACACATCAACCTACCTCAAAGGAAGAGACAGGAGCTGGCTCTGTAGAGAAAGGACTGTGGGAGCCCCTCGCACTGCACACTTGCTTGTGAGGCTGGTTGTAGAGAGGGATGTTTTCCTGGGCAAAGAGGAGACCTGTGTGACTTCAGTTTCTAAAACAAGTGGTAAAACAAGAGGAAATGGGGGTTATCTGGCCTTTTTTTCCTACACTCTTCTTAAAGCCTGCAATGGTGGTTTCTTTGCTGTTGTGGGAGCTGGCTGAGCCTGCCCTTCTTTTCCCCAGTCAGCACGGGCTGAGCCCTTGCTCACCTGTATCTGTTTCCTGAGTTGCTGGCAGCTGAGTCTACTCTTGTCCTGCTGTAGCCTGGCCCCTGGAGAAAAATCCCCAGCCACTACCCCACTCCTGGGAGGGCGTAAAACTGCCCAGTTTTATCCTTTCTGAATGTCTGTGCCAACATCCTGCCCTCCTCCAGCAACAGGCCCTGTGGGAGACCTCTGGCTTGCACATCGCAGCTCAAGACAGACCACAGGTACCAGTGTGGCTCCAGTTTGTTGTGGGGGCAGTAGGGCTGCTGGCGGGGAGCATCCTTCTCAAGGCCATTGGCTCTCTGGTGTGCCCTGCAGCATGTACGCACGGACTGCAGACTGGTGCTCTTCTCCTGGGTCTGCTCTCTCTTTTCCCTTTGTTTCTCAAGGATTTCTAGTAAACACTCAACTGCTCTCCTGGTTCTCATCTGCCTTCCTTTCCCTGCCCTCTTTGTGTCTGGTGGGAAGCGCACCTCTTCCCATGCTTCACTGGGCTCTAGCACAGGGAGGGTTTGTGCTACCACCCCACTTTTCCCTGTCCTTATGGGGGTAATTCTTGCTGCCCTATGGTAGGTGAACACACCCTCCTGAACATACCTGCATGGAGGAACAGCTTCCAGCATAACTGCTTTAGTCTGGGGTCTTCCTTATGTCTTGGGGACTATCCCGTGCATCATTAACCAAAGGCAACAGCGCAGTCCAGCCTTACTGGAGGGGTAGGAAGGATTGGGTGCCCAGAGCTGGCCCTTGCCAGTTCAGGGTTCTACCCTGCAGCCTGGTAGGTGGATGCTGGGTGCTTGGGCAGGTTTTTGGGGCCCAGAGCACGTGCTGAGCCTCTTGTGTGGGCCCTGGGTCTCGTAGAAAGCTCTTCCCTCCCCTCTCCTCGCAGCCCACTGTTTCCCAGCGCTGGGCCCTGTTTCTCTGGTCTCCTTGGTGACAATCTCATCTCTCCTCGGCTTCTCTCCAGCACCTGAAAATAGCCTCCGAAAGTGGAGATGCCTGCTCCCTTCCCTGCTGCCAGCACCCACGAGGGCCAGGCTGGAGCCGGGCTGCTCTGCACAGTGTAGCTGTAAGGGCCTGGCCCCATGGGCCCCTGCACCACTGCGGGATTTGGGCCATCCTGTCAGCCAGCACCGAGGCCCCGGCCCCGGCTCTCCTCTTCCTGCCTGCTGTGAGGCAGCACCAGGGAACT
>VYZQ01079416.1:0-11870 GCA_013400655.1 Mystacornis crossleyi
TCCCTCCCTCCCCTTTCCCCTCCTTTGTACCTCAAACATGCTCCACTGGTTGTTTTCCGAGGTATCCTTCCCTGCTGCAGGGGCTGGGTCATTGAGGCCTGGAGGGAGAAACAACAGGAGAAGAAAATGAATTCAGTGTCATTCTTTGGCTGCTGTTTCAGTACCATCAAAACTTGATTCAGCTCTGCCAGAGCCCAAGAACCTGATGAAACACTTAGATAGGCTGCAAGTCCATTATGCGGAAAAGAGACTGACAGCACCAGCAGCCAACAGTCATGCCCTGCACACAGCTCTTCTAACCCAGCCCGATTAGCACTGCCTTCTGCTGTTCACATCTGGGCTCCACAGACAGGCATCCTGCAGGCTCCTATGCACAGCCCCTCTGAGGCAACTTCTCTTTAGTACACCCCCAAAATCAGGGCTTAATCTATCCCAAACTGCAGCCTGTACACCCAGCATGTCCCAGCAGCCCCACAGATCAGAGAGCAATTGCACTAAAGAGTTACTTTCTTGTAGCCAGCTCTGGGAAGAGATTTTAATACTGACTCACTGACCAGGTCTAATATTCAGAATGATGCAAAGGTGTGTTCCCTGGAATCCAGGAACGTGGAGAACATGGAAGCAGCCTTTGTTAGGATGGATTGAGCAGCCCTTTTGCAGGCCCCTCAGTGTCTTACCCAAGCTCAAGAGCTCCTCATCCAGCAAGGACAGGGAGTTAGTTGTGCTGCCCTGCTGAGCGGGTGCTGTTTCCACCTGGCCGGAGGAGCTGCTGCGCAGCGGTGCGAATGTCTGGGGAGGAGGAGGGAGGATGGGGATTTCGGCTGGGCCAGGGGCTGTGCTGGAGGCTGGTGTCAGGCTGCTGGGTGGCATTGGAGGTGGCGGGGTGCTGGTGACGTCCAGTCCAGCAAGGTCAATGAGGGTGTTGAGATTACTGGTGGAGTTACTCCCTGCAGCGGACAGAAGAGAACTACTAGGAAAGAAGGCAAAAGGCTCAGAGCAAACCAGTGTGCAGAAAAAATTAGCACAGAGATGGTTTAGATCCTCATCTGAGCAGGGCTTATGGCTCTTTATAACTGAGCAAGGGTATTTTCTGTCCAGACTATGTAAATCAACACAGATACTTAAAGAATTTCCACACGAAAACCTGCTGCAACGACTGCTCCTTCCCCAGTGCTTCACAATTCATGACCTCTTCAAAATTTTTTGAATTCAGATGAGGCTTTGGGAGATCCTACAGCACTATAATAAACAAAGGCTACCAGAGAGCTGGAGAGCTGAGAGAAATTCATACCATCTCAGTCTTCATATTTAGAACAGTCTTGTCCCAGTAAGATGCTGTCAGGCAGCATCACAAATGTTTGAGTCTCAAATGGTAATTCTGGGACACTCATGTCCAGACCTTTAAATGGTGAAGCTGAAGTATGAAGTGCGCAACTGGCATGAATTCACAAATGGAATTACTGGCAAAACCAGGAAAAGGACCTCTGGTCCAGCTCCTACTCTCCAGCTCTTGTGTTTTTCATAAAATTATCTTCTTCTTACACATTACCATTAAGAAACAGAACAAATGTGGGGAGGAAAATGTATGAGAACTTCCAGCCACACAAACTGCTTAGATTCAGGTTTGTTACTGATGTTATCAAAGGTTTCAATAATATGGACTGAGCAATGGAGAACGCAAAGCTGCAGCTCTGCTGCTCCTGTCCAGAATTGTTTATCCACTGCTCAGGAGCCTTTTTGTCCCCTCTGATTCACAAACTGTTGGCCACTAGAACCATCAAAAGCTACTTTAACAAAACAGGTAACATTGTTCAAAAGACTTAGAACCGCAAGATTCAAAAATTAAACAAATGGCTTCCCAGGAACTCACCTTCCACTACAGACATCCCAGGGAGATCCACTTCACCATTGATCACCTGCCCCTCTATTATTTTTTTATAGGAATTTATCACACGGGATAAATTGTCACTGGCCTGCAGAATATCCCCTACAAGAGAGACAAAAATTACTTCAAAGGCTTCAGTCACTTTGTTCCTACTAATGCTGAGAGTGCTCAGTTGTCAGCTAAACAATCAGCAAGAAAAACCATGAATATTTGGTTATGAGCTCCATCACTCTGCCTGCGCCACACTTCTCTAAGCAATACCCTGACCTTTTCTAGTTCCATGCACATTGCAGTAAAACAAGGGAAAAATGAGCCAAAGGTTGTTCCCCACAGCAACCTCCTTCCCCTCCCAAAGCAGCAGCTGTCCCCCATTACTGCTCCCATCCTCCTGAACCACCAACTTTACTCTCCAGTAAACTTGCCTGAACTGAAATGATAAGCCCAAAGAGGGAAGGATTGTCCTTTACCAAAGCAACAGGAACCCACAGTGAGGAGGTGACTTTGCAGCTGAACCCTTGCACAGGCAAGGAGCACAAAAGCAATTAAAAAACGACGTATGTAGCTTAGTTTACCCAAACTGCTGTCATTATCCTCTGTCTCACTGGCCAGCTTGAACAGTGTCCGTCGTTTGGTTTCACACCTTTCGTAGAGCTCCTGGAAGACAGGTTAGGACAAAGGGTTTCACCAGCCAGGAGCCACTGCCAGCAGCACCAGTCAGCACAGAACGACCCCCAGGACAGACCAGTCTCACTGTGCTGACCATGCCAGTGTGGCTGCACAGCCAGGATGGCCCTCCCTGCCCAGCTCACAATGCTGAGCAGCGTTACATGAGCCTAGGGTCTAAACACAACCTGCATTCCCAACATCATCTCTCAGTCCTCCCTCACACCAGCACTTATGGCCAAGTTCTAGTCCAAAGGAGATGTTCCTTCCTTGTATAGTAGTCCCTAAAAGCCTGAGGAAGAGCAGAATCATGTTTCAGCAATTACGCTTCAATTGCACTGCAACCACTACTGAGTCTGCACCCACAAAGCAGAAAGGTGGCAATAAAAAATGGTTCACAGAAACAAACCAGTTTCTTAAGCTTCTTACCACTGTTTAAGGACCTTGTTGTTAAAAATAAGTGGGTTTAATTTTTTTAATTAGATAATGTGCCACTCTTAAAGGCTCTGGGCCTACCAAGTCATCCCTGCTGCCTGTTTTGATTTTTACTTTCCTGAAGTTCTCCTAACCCTGCAACACAAGCTAAAACTCTTCCTTTGAGGGGGAGGGACTATTTTCTGCCCCATTCAGCCTCTAGTTTATTCATCCACAGTTCTGCAAGGGACAGTTATGACCTGCAATCCGTGTGTCCCTATAGAATCCAGATTTACAAACTGCAGCTTCTTGGTTCTGCCACGCTTCGCCTCTGGAGAACAGCTGCACCTCACTTCAAGCATATGTGAAACTGAGCTACTCCCCACCCAGTCTTTTGGTGAAAGGCACTAAAACCATGGATATTTTCTTGCCTGCTGTTTGCAACAACTGCTCCTGTTTCTCACCACTGCTCTCCGTTTTACTGCAGTGTTTGTAATTCTCTGCAAAACTCAAGTCTATAAGAAAGGACTGACTCCAGGATTGCTGGGAAGAAGGAGCAGCTCAGACCCACCTTCATGAGCTCCCTGTCGGCCTCTGATGAGTCCTCTTTGCTGTAATGAACCAGCATCTCATTCAGCAGCTTCACATTGTTGTTCACCTCCTCCAGTGTGTGCATACGCTTTGTCACCTTCTGGATCCGAGCCTCATCCTTCAGGGTGGAAAGAACAGACAGAAAGGGTGAGTTTTCTCTAGAAGTTCACAGTAACACAACCATAGATATTATCTGTAAATGTGTGAAGTAATGGCTATTTAAGGTTAAGCTAGAAAAAAAGCAAATAAAAGACCCTTCTTTGTTCATGTGAAGTTTTGTTTATTTTATTGTCTTTTCACCACCATTCTGAAATTACAGGCAACCCCATATTTCGAAAAAGTCTCATTAAATAGACTTCAATGTCTAAACAAGTTCCCAGAAGTTCCTTTCTGACCTTTTCAGAAGATTTTTTTTTTTTGTTGTTCATTTCATGCCATTTAACAAAAGAGACGTGCTTGAAGCAAAATGTTTGCTAGGAACAACATGCACACTCTGGTGGAAAATGTCCACCCATCTCTGATTGGAGATTCCAACTGAAGACATAGGGGTCTGCCCTGGGGACAAGAGGACCTTGAATGGAAATATTTTAGTAACCTAAACAACCACTACAGTCCAGAAGGTACCCTTCTATTTGCTAGAATCCCAGTGAATCATTTCCTGGACTCCAGAGTTTGGAATGACTGTCATGGGTGGATGCAGCACAGCTCTACAAACAGGAAGGTGTTTCCGTGAACTTGTTTGTGAGAAGACCCAGTCCAGTGACTCAGTCCTCAGCATCGAGGGGTGGTACCACGACGTTCCCACCAAACCTTGATATGAAATCCCACCTTAAGTGATGGGAATCTGTTAATTACAACTAGGGACATCCAATTCCTGCCCCATCCTCCACCAGAGACACCAACTGTAGACATTTCTGTGACACAAACATCTCCCAGATGCAAGCTAGAGACCAAATCCTAAGCTCTCCCCCATTTGAAGTCAAATTGTTTAAAACCTGGAAAGCAGACTGCTGACCTGAACCAATCCTACAGGAATTTCTTACCTCTTTTACCATGGATTTTATAAGTTTGTTGGCCTCTTGTAAATCATCTGGGTTTTTGCTTTTCAGCAGCTTGGCTAGAAGCTAAAAGACAAGATGATGATAGTCAGGACATAAATAAAGATCCTTGGGTAAAGGGAAAGGAATCTCTGTGAACAATTCAGGGGAAAAGGGATACAGCCCAGTATTACAAAGCTTACACAGCTTCCATAGTTACAGGGACTTCAGCAGAAGTCATTTAGAGTTTATTATCTATGTGAGTTGCTGCATTCCTGCTTTTACACAGGACATATTCTGTGAAATCTCAGAGACTTCTGACACCAGATGGTTATTCCTCCCATACATTATTTTTCCTCCTGTATATGAAACATTCTCTGCTTTCCAGTACTTCAGCAGGATGGCACTTTAACAGGAGTAACCCCATAATGGTAAAACAGACAAGGTCTTAACTGGAACTTTGGGTTAAGCAGGTGGACAAAACAGTGAGTCCTGCAAAAGTACAGACGATCCCCCCCCAAATAAAAGCCACATTATTATACTTTGCTTCCTTATTCTAAATGTGCACTGAATAATTACTTTTCATTAGCGATTTTGACACAAGTCTTCACTGTACCTTGGATTTCTCCTCATCATCAAACACCGGGTTTTTGGGACGAGGCGGTGGAGAAGGAATCAGTGTTCTGTCTGCAGGAATCACGGGATCAAACATGACGATCCCTGAAAGCAGAACGGGAACCCCTGAGGTCAGCACACACACTCACACCAGGCAGGGCACACAGGTACTCCCAGGCTGCTGTCAAAGCCAACACACATCTGCTCCCAACACTGCCACGCTGCTCCACTGAACAATACATCCAAATCCCTGAGCTGACTTTTACCTGGATGTTCTCCCAACCCCACAACATGAGCTAAAACTCGCCCTCTGAAGGGGAGGAACCATTTTCAGCCCCATTCAGCCTCTAGCTGATCCATCCACAGTGCTGCAAGGGACAGTTATGACTTGCAATCTGTGTGTCCTAATAGCACAGGATGGTTTCCAGAGCTTTCGTGGAATCAATTTTTCTTGTGAAGCTACTGAGTTTTTTTCACTGTGCCTACACAAGAAATGTGTGTCAGCTGAACTAAAGGTACAGCAGCAAAGCCAGTTAGTTAGAAGAACACAAAAGGCTGCTTGGAAGCTCTTATTTCACTTTAAATTAGATTTGTTCAAATCATTTAATAACTACTTCCAACAAAATAAAAAACTTAACATAAAAAGGCCCTTCAAACCAAAACAAAAGTATTTGCAAGGTATTTCACTAATTTAGTTAACAGAGCCAACCCAACACTGCCCAAGGCATTTACACATAATGAAAAGCTTTTCAGAGAATTTCTCCCTTGTTCTATCTCCCCTCAGAGTTTGCCTTGACCCCATTTAATTAGAAGCTGTATATTTTGTGATATTCTTGGTCACAGCCAAGGCTGGAGAGAATGCACGAGCAAGCAGTTGACTTCCCTACCTTGTCTCTTTAGCATATAGTAGGCATCCTTGACTTTGGATTCTTCTGGCAATGCCACTGTCCAGCTATACAGCAATTCAATGACTTTGGACTTCACCTTTTCTGAGACTCGGTCTCCCAGGTACTAAGGGTGGAAAAAAGGATCCAAATTCTTCATGTTCTAAATTTCTTTGTAAAAATAAAGCTCTGTGGAAGCTCAGTGATATAAATTAAAAGGTGTATGATCCAAGTTCCAAGACGATCTGAGGTACATCTCCTTAGGAGGAAAAATTGCTCCTCTAATAGATTTGAAATAACCGTGAAGAGAAGCTTTGTGATTAACTTCAGCAAAAGAAAAAGCAGCTATTCTGCTGGCTCTAGGATTTCTCTATTTAAAAATTACAGCAATACAGAGAACCACCCCCTCCCCTGTCTTATGGGAGAGAATCTGGCAATACATTGCTGCATCAATCACGCCATAGGGAAGATTTTCAGCACATTAAACTTAGCATGAATGTTGAGGGACTTAGCCAGGAACTCTTTACACAGCAAGTCAGCAGAATGAGGACTAGAACTCCATGGTGTGTTGTCAAACTTCGTGTTTTAACCTCTGCATCACATTTCTCTTCCACCATCACGGGAGTTCTGTTTTTTAGAACAACACAGCCCAAGTTTTAGAAGCCGTTGAGTTACCTGAGGGATTAGAACAGCCCAGAGACTGCATAGTGATGGCACATAAGAACAACTTCCTGAGAAATTTAGTAAGGTATAAAAAACTCCCAAACAAGAGCTTAGCTAACAAATGCTCTTGAATATAGACTAAGTGCAATGAGCCAGACAGAACACTGCAAATATTTTGGATGCTGCCTGTAGCTTAGAGAGGTCAAACAAAAAGTAGATACAGCCATAAGGCTCAGGGACTAACCTTTGGAGACACAACTTTTATTAACTCGTTTAAAAAGCGAAACTTCCCAACTTCATTATGAAATCTTCTCCCACAGTTCTTCATACAAGCTTCCAGCACCTGCATTTAAGGAACAGAAACAGGGACTGAAAGCAACACCAAAGCCCTACAATAACAGTGTGTGTTCTGCTTAGAGGGGAGGAGCCCCTGTCAGTGAGACAAGTATTCCTGCTCCATGCAAACATCAATCTCCCATCTTTAGGGATGACGTATCAAGATGGGCTGCTGTCCCACCCTCAGCCAGGTGTATCTGGGTCTGTGTTATCTCAGTATTTGGCCTTAACAACGAACACAAATCTTGCCTGAAGATAACAAAGGAAAGCAGCTCAAACTAAACCAGAGCTGTTTCTGGACACTTTAGGGATGTGTCCTTTAGCTCCCTCCTGGGAATCAGGGAACTCAGCCCCCAGCTGACCCCACGGACACTCCCCAACTCCCCATGCCCCCTCTACTCCACACCGGTGATGCAATAGGTTGGATGCCTACATTTAAGAGGAGAGGCAAGGACTACCTACTGTCAAGGCTTGGACTGCCTCCCATTCCTGTGGTGACTGGATTTTATGAGCCAGGAGTCTCACAGCTATCTGTGGCCTGGAACAGAGCAGAGCCCCATTACAAACAGAGCAGGTAAACACCATGGAGGATTTTCACACTTTCACAATTCTGCTGTTTAAACAAAGTGTCTTCCACATTATCAAAGGGAAATGCCATTAAATACTTTTATCTTTCCATCACAAGGGCTAACAAGAAATGTTCGTGGTAACTTTGTAAGCTTGGCTGTTTGCATGCGTGAAAGGAAGAGAGAGCTGGTAGTCTGAGCCAGCAATTCCAGATTCCTCCTTGGGAGGGACCAAAAAACTGGCAGTACAGGCCCCAGCCCAAGAAATCATTACTCTTGCGTTTGTTTCCTTTTTTCAGAAGAAAACACTTCTTCCTTAGCTCTCGAGAATGCCATGAGCCAGGAGGTTTCCTCAGTTAAGCTGTTACGACTCTAAAGATGCGAAGCCCCACCAGCATTATCAGTGATAACCCCATTTCACAGACTGGCAAATGGAATTAATTTTGGCCAGATGAGAACTCTGGAGCTGCAGAAGCTGAAATTAGAAGCAGATTCAGAATTCCCAGTTTCCCAGCGCTCAGTCTGGATTAGCCACGCTGCCTTTCACAGGAGAGACAGCATCTTCTCTCTGCTGCAGCCAGCTCTTCCTTGTGATATCAGTATATATAAAAGAAAATGTAAATGTTTGACGATGGAATTTCACACTTTAAACTGTGAATGTTAATTTATTAAGTCTAGAGCAGTTTGGGACACCCACCCTTCAAGTTCCTTGTTGATCTGGTCACAGAATCCGATGATGTATTCCCAGTCTTCTTGCCTGTTAGATGGGTTGGTGGCTTTATCTTTGGCAAGAGAAAGAGAACATTATTACCAATCAAGAGAAGAAACAGTATAAAAGGTCATACATTTCCTCAAGAAAAGCATCTGACATCCATTGCCAGCTCTAAAAAAGGATAAAGAAGTTCACACATGGCATGTCTGTTAAGGGAAAAGGGTGTGTCCAAGTTGAGACATCCAAACATCCAGTAAGAACTACTGCTTTCAAAAGAAAACAGGTGCCAAATCTCAAGTATTTAAAAGCAGGCTATTCCCATATCCTAAATGAGAGCACAGGATTAAATATTTCAGCTTACAGTTTCCTCTGCCTGAAATGCTGTCTCCTATTTGGCTGTAACATTAAACTCTTTAAAGGCTAAACCCTCACACTTTCTACGTGTGAAATTATTTTTGTATTCCCTGGGAATTTTGCAGAAGCAAGAGGTGGAACATCAGATATTTAATATCAGTCATTCAGCATTAGCACTTACTTTTGGAGTGCCAGCTGATTTGATTGATGCCTTAGCATTTCTCCTGGGATTTATGAACTGAAATTTATTATTATACATTGAGTTCTTCTTGCAAGTAATAAACGCTGCAGCCTGCAGCTGATCAGGAACTCAAATCCTACATGCTGAAGCCAAGAGATCGATGCTTTACTGACGGGGCTATTTCAGGCTCCTGAAGGATCCTCCCTTAAGCAGCAGGACCTCACTGACTGTACTGATTGCAGAGTAGTGAGGCTATCAGCATCTCTTCGGTTATGAATGCATCTTCTCCGTAGATTTTATTTAACCCTGATGCAGCAATGAATTTACAGGAGATCAGATTCCTGCTTTAACCTAATTTTCCAGCCAAGATGACCAAACATTATGGTTTTTCTTTCTTGTAAGGGAAGAAACAAGGCACTGTACCCATCCCTATAAACCTAAGAGCTGGCATTTAAGAAACCTTCCTCAAAATTTTAATATAATGGAAAGAGGTTTAGGAAATAAATATTGCTTAGTCAGATACTCTAGAGCAGGGGATAAAGGGCAGGAAAACCCCTGCACATAACCCTGTACTTTCATCTCAGAGGGAAGCATAACAAAACTAACACATGTTGCATTACCAAGCGTCATTTTTTATCATCATTAAAACATATCCTTTTATCTTTCCAGAGACAGCTAAAACCAGCTGTCAGGCATCTACTCCAAACGCTCCCTTTCCCAGTGCACCTCAGCCCTCCTACTGTGCCCATCCTGCAAGGTTTGCTCATGTTTTCCTCCTCACTGAATTATACGTGTAAAGCAAGTAAATTTTTCCATGGATTGCATGGTAAAATATTCCACAGGTGGATCTCTGTGCCTGCTGCTGGCCTTCATGGGACCCTAGATAAGAAGATGACAGCAGGCAGGGAGGAATAACTACAGGATCACATCCTGTAGAACTCGCTGAGCTACCAGGCTGGTCTTAAGAGATTCAAGGGAGGCTCAGTTTAAAAGACAACTTCTGCAGAGCCAAACAACTGTTCCAAACATGTGGCACCTAAACCTTATTACCACATTTCCAACTGCTGAACACCCTGGAAGCATCATGAAACCATGGACTTACAACAATCTAAAGCCTCTTCATGCAACTAAAGCAGCACCGTGGTGGTTTGGTGCTCCAAAGCACCTCTTGTGCTTGGCAGGCCCAGAAGAGAAACGCTCAGTTCCTGGCTGGAATTAAGGGAATTTACTTAATAAATGCAGGAGGAGCAGAAACAGACAAGGATGCACAACCAAATGGACTCTGTTGGGTGCACATCCTGAAATTAGGAAAATGATGTGGTAGAAACATGAAAATGTAACCAACATTTCCATGTTCAAGTGTTAATTTTAAAGCTGTTCCAAATATCTTCAGAAGTTTTTTCCAATGACACTGGATTATTTAAAGCTCTCAGACTCATCTAAGCGTTTTCTGCAAAAGCTCTCACATGAAGATAGTGAAGCCTCAGGAGGAGAGAGTGACTGCCAAAGGGAAGTGCTGTTCCACGTGAAGAAACTCCCTATTTCCAACATCCATAAAACCTCCACGTGAAGCCTTGCTTCATAAAAGTTAATGAGCTTGATCACAAGTCTTGCCCTGGCTCTGGAGACCGATGTGTTTGCATGACACAACACAACAGGGTGTATGGATACCTGTTCCCAGTCTCAGCACAGCCACATGAACTCAGCATTCCAGCAGAGGGGAATTACCTCACTTCACCTTTCCAGGTCAGCCCTACAGTAAGCTGTGTCACGTCTATCAAGTTGTGACTTTAAATCCTTTATTTTTATGCAGAATGCTTAAAATGTGGGCAAGGAGCTCATCTGTGCTGCTTTAGAAATATGCTTCAACCCTTATGTGAAAGGATTCACTCCAGGATGAAGAGCTGGTGCTCTAGAATATCAAGTCCTTGGCTTTTCTCTTCAAACTGCCAATCAAGGCCCATTTGGTACCAGTTATTTATTTCCAGAGACACTTATCTACCTGGTTCCCTCCTGAAAATCCCATTTCACACTGGCAACCACATGAATCTAAAATACCAATCTGAGGCCTGAAGTCTTGGCACTACCCCAGTCCTGCTACCACTTTTGCCTCAGTTTTCAGCTTTTTTTTTAATGTGCTTAGGACAATCAAGGCTGCTTCACACCCACCCTGAGCATCAGAGCCACTCAGCCCCCAGGTGCTCTGCCAGACTGAAATGCTAATGAGGCAACATTCAGATTAATAATTAGATATGAAGCAAAGGTGTTTCTTTTCTCTAGAGAGAAACGATGCTGGAACGCAGAGAACCACAGAGCAGCTGGAATGAAGAGAACCACAGACCATTAACTGGCTGGTAATGAATGTTCCTGTTTTCCTGGGTTCACTACTCTACTGAAATGAGACAAAAGCCACCCCAACAAAGAGTTTCCCCAGGTCAGGCTTAGCCTATGAATTGGGAATCCCAAGTCCAGGCATGTCCAGTCTAACAGCTGGACTCTGTTTGCATCCCTGGGCAGAAAAGAATGCTGAGCCAGAAAAACCAAGGAAAAAAGAAACTAAGACAATTGTAATATTTTATTCATTTGCATCTGTTCCACAGTGGAACACTGCTTTAGCCTGACATGAGTGGGATACAAGAAGCTTCCTTCTGGATGCAGCAGAAAAAGCAACACTGGAGTCTCCAGCTCCAGCTGTGTTTGTACAACTGACATTATCTCCTAACCTTCTTCTGTTTCAGCTCAGTGCAGAAGCAGAGCCAGGAGGGGACAGGAAGGATCACCCTCTCTCATCCCAGCTGCCTGGAACGAGGCAGGACATGCAGATGCCAGATCATCACTGGCTGAGGCGCAGATCTTGCTGCAGGAGCAGGACACGAGGATGATGTTACTTCATGGGTCTGTGACTCCACCTGATGCCAGAGGCAGGGCAGCAGGAGGCTGCACACCACCACAGCAAAAAAAAAAAAAAA
>VYZQ01079419.1:0-11923 GCA_013400655.1 Mystacornis crossleyi
TTTTTTTTTGTCAAGTGTAAATTTGTCTCACATATTTTGTTCCAGTTCAAAGAAAATTAACACATTGTTACATTCTTTTCATCTTCAGTTTAGCTTCAGCAGAATGAGACACATGTCCTTTGTAATCTTCTTCAGAGCCAGAGCTGTCCCTCCTTGCACAGGTGAAGGATGGGTTAGGAAGAGCTGCACAATTTCTTTGGGCCATTAATGAGCTCTGCTGGAGCTGATGGGAACCAAAGAACCTCAGTTCCCACCTTGCTCAGAGCCTGGGTTCAGCCATGAGCTCTCGTGATCTGTGCTGGGTTAAGGAATAGAGAGAGAGCTGGTACTTCCCGCTAAAGAAACTGGGAGTGAAAACACTGTGTAAGACATGGATTGGGATAACAGCACTGCTGCAGGCTGGCTGGGAGGAGCAGTCTCTTAGGGCTGTTTATACAGCACACAGCAGTGCCAGGCAGGAGCGTGCGAGCTGGTGCAGGCACTGAAGGCCAGTTGTCAGCTCAGAATCTGCACGGGCCTTGCTTGGCAGTGGGATGTTTTATCCCAGGTGGAAAGGAGCATTGACAAAATACTCTCTGTAACTAAGAATTACCTCCACACAGCACTGATGTGGACCTGAACTGCACACAAAAAGGTAAAGTGCTACATAGCTACCAGAGGGACTCCAGCAGAGTTGGTGTGTCATCCTTGGATGAAGGGGGAGGGAGGGGTAGGTGCCAGCCTGGACTGCAGGTGCAATGTGCTTGGAGATCACACTACTGCTAACTCTTGCACTGAGGTCTCTTATCAGAGGATGACACAGTCCAAATTAAAATGCAGGGGTTTGCAGTACACAGGGAAATGGAATGAAGGCACCTAACTCTTCCCAAAAAATCTGTCACTCCGTAGCACTTCCTGAAGTTGATAGAAAAATGCATTAATGGTAAATTAATGAACCCAGCAGCCCTAGCCACGACTAGCATTTTAATAACTGGGCATTGATATAAAGCCTCAAAATGTGCCTCAAACTGAGGCACATTGATAGGGCTACAGTTCGCCCAGGTATGCAAGAAGCTGCAAGATTTCCTGCTTCTGAAAGAGGACCTGAAGTTGCTGCAGGCTGTTTTCCGCAGTCCTGTGGCCTGCTCTGAAATGTGCCTGTAAGTCTGCTCTGTGGCTATCCAGGCTGGGACTGACCCCTAAGAATGGGGAGTAACAATCCTCCCCTGATGGTTTACGTGGCTCGAGAAGGTAACTGTGTGTGGAGAACCCCCAGGCTGCGGACAGCGATGGACGAGAGGGGTAAAGCGTGGTAGGCACGTGGCAAACCCATTGCCTCCTTCCTTACTGTGGATGCTTAGAGTTGTCTTGCCTCAGTGTACGTGGAAGTAGGATTGTTGTGTGTATGAGCATGTGCATGGCCATGTAACAACAGCCAGAGGTGGCAGGTTTGTGCTCAGTGTTTGTGCTTACTGTTTCTTCTCTCTCTCTCTCCAGTCGAAGACCACCCCCTTCACCTACTCGGCCCACTGTAATCCGTCCGTTAGATTCATCCCTGTTAGACTAAACGGAGTTTCTGGCATGTCATTCATTGTTAACCAAATATGTGGAAACAAATTGCTTGGTAACTGTCACAATAACCAATGTATAGTCGCATGTATGGACATCTATAGGCAAGTAACCAATTTTACTGATATACTCTGTCCATTCTGCATTGTTTATGAGGTCTTAAATGTCTGGGGAAGGTCTGTGCTGCCTTGACTTTTCCTTCTGCAATAACTGATGTTAGCTAACTTACTGACACATATCTCCACCCAGGCAACTGTGCTCACAGTCCTCTACAGCAAATGGAGGGCTTGACTTCGTGTGTGTTTGTGCACGAGTTGATTTGATCTGCTGTTTTTTTTCCCTCTTACCTGAATGGAATCTTGCTTTTATTTTATTAATACCTTCCAGGTTTTCTGTTTTCTCTTGTAATGGCTAAACTGGGCAAAGAAAAGCCATGTGGTTTCTTACCAAGCTCTTCTGAAGGCCCCACACTTCCAGGTCTCTCTTGCAAGGGGCTTGCTTCTCCTATAAATTCTCCTTATCTGAAATTTAGTTTTAAGGAATGTTAAATGAGCAGGGCATGTGTGGGACGAGGCATGTTTTGCTTTATTTGCACCCTGGCAGCTGACATGCCAAGTGCGTTGGGTTGGTGAGGAGCAGGCTGGGGTGCCCCAGCTCGCAGGGCTTGGCATGGAGCCTTCTCACCCTGCAGCCAAGATGGGAGAGGGTGGTTTGAAGGGCTGGTGTGTGACAGAGCAGCGTGTGCCAGCTCCCTTTGTCCTCTGCCAGTGCTTGCTCACACTCCTGCTCCTACTGCACTCCTGGGAAGCCCTGGAGAGGGGTGAGTGCATGGAAATGTGCTGTGTGGCAGGATCCAGGGAACTGAGCACTGCTTTCGGTCCTTTTGTGACACAGAAGGACATAGAGATACAGATACAGATACATGCACAGCTGAGCATGGGCTCCCGCTCCTCTGCCCACTGTGTGAGGCAGTTCACAGAGCTCCAGCCTAGACTGGCACCTGAGCTTCCTGAGGGCCTGCTTTGGATGTGAGATATTTGTGATATTTTCATGTGCCAGTCGATAAAGTTCCCCTGTGCCCCCTATGTAAAGATTTTCTCTTTGCATTACATGGTCCTGCACACCTTGGTTTACTGTTGCTTTATCCAGCTAGGTTCTGGGAAGTGCTCCACTGTGCATCGTGGATTATTTTAGCAGCTGCTCACTTGCAGAGGTCCTCTCTGCCTCTTGTTTTGCACGTTATAAATTAATGCATTATAAAAACCTTTTGTCTTAACTGCATTACTCCACTTTAAACACTTAGGGTCAGTGTCACCCTTAAAGCTTAGAACTTACTGAGTTAACAGAATGAAACTAGAGAGGAATTTGGCCTTGTTCCTTCAGAAAATATGAATTGCTGATATTATAATTATGGTTACAGATCCCTAGCCAAAGCAATTGGTGGTTTCAAAGGCCCCCAGTATAATCAGCCTAATAAATGTATTTATTGAGACTGCTTGTAGGGCTCCAGTATGCTGTAGCCCCGTGGTTAGGAAGAATCCAGTCAAAGAGCCACAACAAATGGGGATTTAGCCTATTAAGTATTCCCAGGCTGCTGATTAGCTGTGCTCACCAGTGCAGCAAATCATGTTACAGCTTGCAGAAGAGAGACAAGCTTGGGAAAGCATCGTGATTTGTATGTTAGCTTAATTTTAATTTCCTGTCAACCTCATACTTGTGACACACGCCTGGGGAGTCTAGAGGTCACATCTGATGCACAGTGAAGATGGAGTTTGTCAGAGCACTGGCATCTTGTTGATCTCTGCAGACTGCTTAAGTGGCTGGTGTTTGTTTGGGGAACAGGCCCACATCTCCAACACCAAGTGCACAGAATCAGCTTTCAAGGGAAAAAAAGGTTGCAAACACAACTACAGTAATACTAATTTTTACTACAAAAAAGAAAACATATTTTGATGATTCATCTTGTCTTCTACACAGCTTTACACTGCTCAGTGCTCTCTGCTGTAACCTGTGATGCATCTGTTGGATATAATTCTTGTAAATAGCCATAGTAGCCCATGCTGTTGCCTCGCCAGCATGCCTGTATATAGTTTGTCAGAACTCTGTTACTGACTGGCAGCCACCTGCTGATGGAAAGCCAGGTTTAATGCCTCAGCCACAGAAATCACATGGAAGACCAGGCTGGATGGGTCTTTCAGCAGCCTGGTCTAGTGGAAGGTGTCCCTGCTCATGGCAGCGGGCTTGGAACAAGATGAGCTCCAAGGTGCCATCCAACCCAATCCATTCTACGATACTGCAAGGCCGCAGTCTGGGTTTATCCCACCATACCCCAAAGCCTTGGCTCAGCTGTCCTTTGGTCAGTGGGAAGAGCATCACCTCCAGGAGGTGATTCAGACCAGTGTGGCTGCATGGGACACGAGGGTAATGCTGCTAAGTTAGGAGCCTCAATTAGATGACACAGATCCTGGCCTAAAAACATGCTTTTGAATCCTCTCTGTGTGAGACTCCCTGATTTACTTTGATGACTGTTTCTGCCAAGCATAAGGAAGTAGGTGGCACAACTCAGTACTGTCCTTAACTCTGCCCCCAAGAAACTATTTCTCAGCAGTAATCCTGAATTGTAAATAAAGCTCTCAAGGATGGATTTACCCGAAAGAGGAGGAGGAGGCGGCAGGAAGGCATCAGCACCATCTGGTTCTGTGCTTGATGCTGAGGCTACAGTACGCAGCTGCACAGCCCTCCTTCCTCTGCATCCTCATTCAGATCTGAATCTGGCCTCATGCCCTAAATGCAACTCTTCTAGGTGTGCAGGTTAATAAATAACAATGAGAGCAAATCGAGGGTTTGATGATTTTACCTCTTCTTGCGTATACACTTGTCAGAATAAACCACATAGAATTGTTTCTAGGAAAAACATTTAAGTGCTTCCCAAGAAATTGCCACATCCAATTGAGTAAGTACTGTCCTCCAACCTTGGCCCACTTCCTTCTGCTGTACAGAAGGGTTGGTTTGTCCTGCTCGCTCCTGATGCTGGTGAGTCCTGTCAATCCTGCCCCTTGTTCTCGGAGGAGCAGCCTTGGCAGCAAAACTCACTCCATGCCTGAAAGAAAGCAGGACAAGCACCCTGTGCATCTGCTAAGAGGGACTGGCCACCTCTGCAGACCCACTTACGTGGGATCAGCCAAGCCTGAACTCTGTATCTGAGAAGCGCAGGTTGCTCTGCCTTTCTCTGATTCCCTCTGGCACTGCTGAGATTGCCAGGGTGTAGTGGAGCAATAATGAAGCAACACCGGTGTTTCTGATCTTATGTGAGGTACATGAAGATCTGGGTGATGTAGTTGCTAAGTTTCAGGAGGGTGCTCATCTAAAACTGCATTTAGGCTGAGCCTGGGTCTCTGCCTAGAGAACGTGTTCCACCTCACCCCGCCATGGCTGACCAACAGCTGAAGAGCTTGCGCGCGCCGTGAATAGCTCCCGGCCGTGGATCTCAAGGGATCTTGTGCTAGGGTTAAAAAGATTGTATGTTCAACGAAAAGGCTTATGTACATAGTTAATGTGTGTTTATTTTATTGCTGATCTTGTTGCACTTTCTGAGTAAGCCTCCTGAAAATAGATTATTTATTATATTAAAGAAGATACATTATAGGTTATGGCATTTCGTGTTAAAGTATAACATAGAAAATATTATCCTCTCTGTTCCAGACAGCTACACTAACCATGATGTGTACAGCATATTGAGATTCCTGACTAGTTCTGTCCATCTGTCTTAAAACAGTCCAAACCTCCTGAATTGAGAGCAGATCTACTCTGTCCCTGTGCCACCCCGGAGCCTCTCGGTGCACTTCTGGCACAGCTCCTCCCGCTGTGGCACTGCCCTTCCTCCCAGGCTCTTGCAGAACAGCTCCCTTGTGTAAATGAATGTTACTCTGCCTGTCTTTCCTCTTGCTTTGTCTGCAGGCGAGCTGATGCCGATGGCTCCTCCCGTCCAGACAGTCCTCCACTCTTGCTTGATCTATGATTTGTCCCGTCTTGCCGGCCGTTTGCTTTACTGCTGTCTCTTTACTTTTCCAGGACGGGGTAAACGATGACTTCTTTTTTGTAAGACACAAACGCTAAATTTCTTTCTGATTTGTTTTGCTCTGTATGTTAATGCCCTACTTCGTGTGAGCCAAAACATCTGCCTTTGGTTTCGTAATCTGTAAATGGTTCCTGGTTGACCTTTGAGCACAGCGAGTGGATTCCCGAAACTGTGGTCATTACTGAGCATCACATACACCTGCTGTAAAAATGTTGTGCTGCATTAATGAACCTGAAATAAACTGTAATTCTTGATGGGCTTTTATTATTACTTTCTGGATGTGTATGAGTGGTGTCTTCTGTCTCTTGCACCATCCTCTTAGCATTCCATACTGCCTCGGTGGGGACTGCAGGGAGGATTTATTGGAGGTGCTGTTGTGTTAAGATCACTGGAGATGTCATTAAAGGGGAGATGTAACCCGTTGGGAAGCATTCAACTTGTTCCCTTGCAAGGGGCTTGGAGTGCTGCAGAGATGTTGTCCTGGGAAATGCATGACGGTTTTACAAGCAGTACCTGGGATTCACTTCATTGCTCAGGAAAGCATGTTTTGGGGAGTTCCAAAGACTGAGTCCTCCAGATCAGGAGCTGGAGTTAAAATGTGCCTGAAAGGGATTTCCCCCTAAAGCGGTTGTGTATGAACGCGCAGATGTCTTGATTACTCAGTTCCCCCTTCAGATCAGGATGAGCCAAGCAGCTGCAATCAGTGCTTGGAGATGGTCTGTATGGCACAAGGAGCACAACAGCTTCCTGTGGGAACATCACAGTTGCTAAGCTAAGTGGGTCCTTAGGTTTTGGGAAAGGAGGGAGCAAAAGGTGGGATGAGCACAGCAGGAACATCCCCGTTGTATTCTGTAACATTTGGAGATTTCTTTAACAGTCATTAATGGCCGTGGCTGAGGCAGTTTGTGCACTCCCCCTCAGGGAACAGCAGTGTCCGACGTGGCCCCTCTGGCTGGAGCACGTCAGGTACCCCAGATGAGCCCGGTTCCAGGCATGCTGGTCACGCACAGCTGAGTGCTCTGTGCCGGGTACCAGGGGGAACAGCTGCTCCTCTGCACTGGGCCCTCACTGCCACGGGGCTCTCCAGCTACGTTTTTAACCTTTCCCAGCAATGTCCCCTCCAGACACCCCAATCCACCCCACAGGCCCTCGTTTGATCACTCCTCATTTCATCAGAATCTCACAAAAGATCTACTCCAAGAACAGTGTTTGAAGCAGATAGTGGTGAGAATTTTAAGGCTGCCTGGGGAAAAGCTCCTCCAGAGGGTATAATTTGCTGCAAGAAAATTAGGAAGCCTGTGACCAGCGACCTCCACACCAGGGATGGGATTGTTCTGGTTCTCTGGCACTGGCAAGTCAGAAGGGAGGCGGTGAGGATGAAAGCCAGGCTCTCCTGAGAGCCAGCTGATTCTAATCTTGCTCTTGCTCTTTTCCTTAATATGCATGTTCTGTGCCTTTTTCTCTTAACCCATTTTATTAAGATAATTTTGTATATGAGTAATTTTATTGTATCTTGGCCTTTTGTTTTAAATCTCCCCCTCTCCCTGTGATTTTTGGGTTATTTTTTTGTTTTTTCCTAGGCGACCTCCACCAGCTGTTCCAGGAAGATCATCCTAACACACACATTTCTTTTGTGTTACATGCGATGTCTTTTTTTTTTTTCAATCCAAAATTACCTTTTATTTGCACTAGCCTATTTGTAAATGAAAGATTTTATTTTCAGATGTCAATGATGAGCCTGGATGTAAAGAAAATAAAATTCTGACTACAAAAGGAGTGTATCCTGTGTTTCTATTGAAGGATCTACTCACTCTGTCTCAAATGGAGACATTCTTACCCTGTGGAAGAAATTACCTGGGCTCTGTGGAGGCTCCCACCCTCCAAGGTTGTGGAGGGAGGGATGGACATTCTGCTGGGATTCCAGCACTGCTTCTGAATTTATTAACCACCAGGACTGCTCCATATAAATGGCTTTGGCTTAGCATTAGCAGGAAGAACAGCCAGAGGCATTCTAAAACATGTCCAGTGCACCAGCAGCAGCACCTGGCTGAGCGGAAACTCGAAGGAGAAGATTGCAGCAGTCTCTTGACAGTCTCTAGACTGATTAATCTGCACAATCATAAATAAATTGCAGCTGCTCTGACCATTTTCTTCAAGCTAAACCTCTGAATTCTTTGCAAGCCGACCTCACTGGAGCATCTGAGCTCAAACAGCTGTAAGTAGCTACCTCTGGGATTCCAGATGTGTCCGTCCCTATGGGAAAGATAAAATCTGGGATTTAGATGATGTGCTTGTTTTGGGTGCCAGAGAAGTCTATGAAGAGTCAGTCTAAAAAAAGGGAAAACTGATGGGTTTAACTGACTATTTTGCCTCCCAAGAAAGCAAAGCGGGTATCTCGCAAACCATGCAAGTAAGTCAGGAGGCACCACTCAGCGTTGGACTCCAGCCTGGTGTTTCAGGGGCCCAAACAATGTGTCTGGGTAGGAGGGAGGTGATGGTGAGAGGGAGTTGCAGCGGTGCTGCTCAGGATGGGAGCAGGGGAGGAGAGGAGACCACTTTGTGTGTGGGGAAGTGGCCTGGCTACACCGAGCGCGTGCTTGTTTTCAAGCCCATTGTTAGGCAGCTTTGCTGAATTTAGGCAATTCCACGTTGCAGCTGATTTAGGTCCTGCTGACCTCTCAAATATCCAGGGAGCTGTTGAATCACCTACGTGAGCTGGTGAATACCAAACACTAAGTTTGCTCAAAATACAAGGGAATACAAACCCAGAGAGCTGTAAGAGAGATTTTTTTTTCTTTCTTCTCATTTAGACTTTGTCTTTTGGTAGAGTAGAAGAGAGAAACAGCAACTGTGTAGCAAAAAGTGGGGAAAAAACCCAAACCCTGCTATAACCTTGAACTGCATGTGCTAAATTAGTTGCTGGAACTGGGCAAGATGCTTCCCAGCACCCTGAGACAGGGAGAAATGGAGACCTGCAGTTCCAGGAAAAGAACTGTCCCAAGAACGGAGTAGCTGAGGCCTGGCTATACCTTTCACCTGTGGAACCCCTCACCATCAGGTGCTGAGGCAGAAACACCTCAGCAGAGTTCAGCAATTGTGCACTTTCAGGACTACTACTGAAGCTACTAAGTGTTTGTACCTGGTGAGCTCTTGAGGAGGTTCTGCCCATGCCTCAGGTAAGAGGGAAAGGGAACAGGCTGAACTTTACAAGCTGCTGCTTCTCCAGGTTGTTCAAAAATCTGTTCTGTGCTGGGGGAAGCTCTCCCTGCAATCCCTCCGTGATACAGCATGGTACCAAAACCAGATAAAAGATGGATGATATTTTATCTCAATGGCCTGGCCGACAGCACCCAGGAGCTGTTGCTGAGCTCCCAGCTGCCTGCTGGCCTCCCTTCAGCATCAGACTGGAAGGTGCAAACTGGTTCCTTGGGGCATTTTATGGTGGTAAATCCTCCACACAAACCTTTACCTTCTTATGAAATATTTGGTAAAAAATATTGTTGAAAATAGGACTCCCAAGTTTCTTGTGTTTACAGTAGTCATTTCTAAAATCTCTTAAGTAGAAAGGCACAGGAACTGGTGTGTTGGGAAACCCCAGCATGTTCTTTAGCACCAGTTCACAGGGTGACTTTTGGAAGAAGCTGTTTAATCTTGTCTGTGCTGATTCCAAGCTGCACTGGTGTTGGCTCTGTGGCCAGCTGGAGAAGGACAAGGGTGCTGCACCAGTGACATTGTGTCCAAGGCTGCTCTTCAGTGGGTGGGTTAGGACCAAAATCCTATTTTGGTTTCTTGATCAAAGACTCAAGATTTTTCTTTGCAGGCTTCCCAGATCCAGTCTCCCACATGGAGAGGGCCATGGCCGCCTGACAGCACGATGTGGGTGGCTGACACTGGCCTTTCCCTGCAGCAGAGGCAGGAGATGAGATCCAGCCTGCACGTGTCAGCAGCTCCCCCAGGAGCAAGGCTTATCCCCAGCCACTCTACAACTACTCACATTTGGCCAGCTTCAAATCAAAAGAAAATGTCCCATTGAAGGACTGATCTCAGTGGACTGAACCTTAAGGGAAAGAAACTTGTTATGGAAAAGAACATTTAAGTCCTTAGGGTTGGTTGATGACGTGTTTGTTGCATCATCAGCCCAGGATCTATTTCTTGGGTCTCAGTGTGGGTTTGCTCATGTAGAAAATGTCCAAAGGGCACCCAGCTTTACTGGATAGGTGTAGAGTTATGGCAAAATCCTGTTCTGTAGAGGATATTCTGACCTCAGGCGTGTAGCTGTACTAATAATGGCAATTCTACAGCAGCATAAGTAGCAACAGCATTGCAGAGCACCTGTCCTCAGGAGAAGGTGAGGATCCAGGCTCTGGACTTCTGTTTTCATTTCCCAGGTTAGGGTGGGCAGGGTATCTTTGTGGGCAAGTGAGGGGAGGGTTAAGCCTTCCCCCAGGGGCTCTCTGGGCAAGGACTGAAGCTGTTCTAAACTAATCCTAGAATTCTATGACTGCAATTCTAAGGAGATGAAGGGAGGGAGCTGGGCAGAGCAGAGAGGTCTGGGGCTGCCTGCAGCAGGATGGGACACAGTCTGCATCCACCTGGAGCTGGGTGGATGGAGCCTTCTGCCATCAGACAAAGTCCCCGGATCTGCACAGGTGACCACAGGTGATCTGCACAGGTCCCTGCTCTGGCTCAGGGGACGGTGGCAGCCTGTGCCCGTCTCCACCACCCGAAATGTTTGAGTGGTCAATGCTTGCGGTTTTCCTCACCCAAAGCTGGTTTAGACAGTGTGAATTTAGGAAAAGTATTTTGGGGGTAAATATTTCTCCGTGGAGGGGTGGTTGCAACAGAAACTGTTTTCTTGTAGCTTCTGCTGTGATAGACGGCCAATTTGATTTATTTTTGATTTACATTCCAGCCTTGCCCCTGTACCAGTGGGCTCTGTGAACGTGCTTGGGATGGCAGTGTTACACTGGCATTAGCTCAGTGTCAGATGGGACGTTCTGGTCACTGAGCAGCTTACTGGGAAACCTCCCTGTGAAAAAAGTCTCCTTTCTGCAGAGCTAAAAAATGTCATCTTGACCCTGAGCATCTGGCTGCTCTGTGCTCCCTGCGAGACCTGAGCCCGGGCTCCAAACTTCTACAGGTTTAATTAAAAGCAAAATGAAATGCAGTCGTTACCGTGACGACAACAGCAACATTTAACACTTGGCAAGAGCTGTAACAAAGCACTGGAGGTGTTGGGGACTCCGCCAGGGGTTGCTCATTTCCGAGAAAGCCCAAGGAGTGGGTGAAAAGCGCCTGCTCGCTGGGATGGGGAAAATCGAGCAGAAAGCTACATTCCTGCAGCTTTTCCGAAAGAGACGTTTCATAAACGCACGGGTGATGCCAAATGCAGCCCTGTGAGATGGAGCTGGTACAGGTGCGGGTATCCCTTCCCTCCTGTGGTGCCGGCTCTGGAGGGCTTTGCTCCCCAGGCTGGCTTGAGCAGGGCTGGGGTTGCCGAGGGACGGGAACAGGGAAAGGGAAAGCGCCAGGGAGGCCGTCCCAACACTGGGGCTGGCTGTCCTGGCCAGGCCTCCACCGGGACTTGTTTGCCGGGAGCGCCCTCTATTGTGGTGTGAGCGGTGCCGGACACACGGACACCGGACAGACGGTGTCGGGTGGCACCTCCATGGGCCCTGCCGCTGTCCCAGCAGCCTGGCATCTCCCCAGCAGCTGGGTGTGCACCCATGGGGCGCTGTTCTGAGCTCCATCGCTCTGGCTCAGGTCTGGCCCTGCAGCAACGCCAAGGTCTGCCTCTGGAAAGGAGTTAGAGACGAGAGGAAGGCGTCATACCCTCTCACCCCATCTCCTAAAAGATTTAAGGTAATGTGGTGTCTGGCAGTGGTGTGAGGCTATTCTGGCACCAAAAACCACAGGGGTGTAGGTGAGCAGGGCTCTGCCCCCAGCCCGGGAACCCTCATGCTCGGCCCTGCAGGTCCATCAGCACCCACCCCCTGCCCCTCCAGCCCTTCCTGGGAAGTGCTGGCAGTCCCCAGCACACACTGAGGATCCTGGGGCTGAGGACTCCGTGGGCATTGCTATGGGCACAGCTGTGCCAGATGTGCATTTCCACATGGCTCAGGGGATACATCCCCTATACCCTACACTGCAAATGCAAGTACAGGTCTGCATGGCCAGAGCAGACACCTCTCCGCCTGCCTGCACCCTTGCGCTGCAGGGCTCAGCTCCTTCCTTCACCAAACCAAAGCGCATCAGGTCTGGAAACAAGTACTATGGGGAACACAAAAGTGGTCCTTG
>VYZQ01120696.1:0-11995 GCA_013400655.1 Mystacornis crossleyi
TTCATATTTTCATAAATCAACAGGGCAGTCACTTCGTAATGTGACTGCACATATTACATTGCATGATGTCAGAACTGCAGAATAGCTTTATTTCATAATCAAGAGAAGCTCGTTAAAAATATAAAGTCCAGACAATTGTTGCATTTGTAGGCATATATTTTACTAGATTAACTGAAAAACTGGACCAGCTATTGACTTCCCAAAGCTAAACACAGGTTGAGAAAACTATTCAAAGTTTAACTGCACGTATACAAGCTGGAACAACCAAAGTTGGTAGCTGGCATTTGTGCAGCAAAGGCAGAGGGCGAGAGATGATCAGCTAGCTATCTCTTAGGGAAACAGTTAGAAAAATAATTTATAACCTGTAAGAGAGGTTACAACACTGACCACCATAACAATGCCTCAGTTATACCCACCTTTTTTTCATTACTACTATAAATTTTCATTCCTAGACCAGTCTTTCAAAATTACTTGTAGTTTTCCCTGGAGGAGCAGGGCTGAGGGGTCAGAGATGCAAGTGGCTGCTTTGCAAGGAGTGTGTCCATGGGCCATGGGGTTTTCCCCCTGTGTCAAAGGTGGTGGCTGCAGGTTCCAGCCTGGGCGCCCATGATGGCTGAGTTTCCTCAGCTGAGCACAGTCCCACGTGCTGGGATGTGCCACTGTGAGGTCTGGGAGAGGTGGGATGCCTTCTGCCATGGTGGTGGCGGCGCTGTGAAGCCGCAGTGCAGGCACGGCCCCATGACAGCCCGCACAGTGCAGACCACGGGCAGACACAGCCTTTGCTGAAAGGGAGCACAGCTGCATTTCTGCCTGGCTGAGAGCTGAATGTGCGAGTCAGGAAAGGTCACCCTGAGACTGAGCACCGAGCACAAGCAGTTCATTGCTGGCATTAACCTCCCTCTCTGTCACTTGCCCCTGTCTGATGGGGCACACAGCAGAAATAAAACACCACGAGGCACAAACTCAGAGGCAGAGAGACAGTTGAAATCTAACTTCCTTGATTTTAGAAGCCTTGCTGGTAAGCAAGTTCTTGCAAAAAGAGCTCCATCACATGGTGGCAGGTGTAAATGAGGGATCTCAGAGGATCTGCTCTTTTGGCCATTTCTGTTACCAGATTCCCAAGGCTCAATTTTTTTTTTTTAAGTGGATTTTCTGAGAACTGGAATAGGCCAGGGACTTTTGCAGGAATCAAATAAAACTAGGTGAATGAGCAGTGGCAGTAATGATTTTTCAGCTGTGACAAATTACTTCAAGCAGGGCTAAAAGCAAGAAAATTGGTAGAAATGCTTTGACACATAGTAAGAGCATACAAATTGTAAGCATCCTTTTGGACATCTCACTGGAAAACTCTGTGTGACAGCAGGTAAAAAAAGGGTTGGAATAAAAACTAGTCTGGCTCTCAGCCTGAGACCTGACAGTGGCTGGAAGATTGGTAAAATGTCAAGCTGAAGAGCACTGATATATTGTTTTACAGGCTTAAATGTACTGGTATGGCTGTGGCTACAAGCCTGTGCCACTCCACAGCCTTTAACAATGAACGTCCATTACTCTGTAGCCTCACCCACCCACTGTGTCTCCTGCTTATTATAGTCCTTTTGGTTTCAGTTCACTTGTAAGATCTCAAGGTAAAAGTTCTGACCAGGTTTGAAGTCTGACTGGGTTTTACTCTGGATGAAATATCAGGTGTGTTTTTCAGTGAGTTTTGTAGTTAATTTTTAAAGGAATGTTTGTTTTCAGGCTACATTTGAAGGCTAAAACCTATCTTTCTTTTGAATTCACGATCCTTCTGATCTCTTTGGCACCTTAAATCCTTCCGGGGAGGTTAAATACCTGCACAAAGCATGCAGGTTGGAACTGCACTAGAAACAGAGCACCATGCACCACAAGGTAAGGAAAGAGTAATTCCATACGGCTGGATGGAAAGGGCAGTTCAAATTAAAAAGACTAGGATGTTTCAGGTGGAAGAAAGTGACACCACAGGCTCAGGAGAAACTTGGGAAAGAAATGCCTTTCTTTTGTATTATCCTACTCTTTTCCACATATACCGCATCTACTGCCTGCTTGTGTTGAACTGCTGACTTTTAGCTCAGCCTTTATTGTCAAAAATAGGTTAGAAATTGTTATACTGTTAATGGTAGTGTTGTTAGATAGTTAATAATTGTTATGTTGATAATGCATGTACTGTTAAAAAGTTTTGTTACTACAGAGTTTGTAAGTTAAAGGAAATACGGTATTCACCTTACCGCATTATACCTAAGTGAAGTGCACCCCACCCCACCAAGCAAACGAGCCAACCTGGACACCAACTCTGAGAACCTATCAACGCCTTGACCTTCATGCAAATGAAGGATCCAGACAGAGACCAATCCAAAGGGACAAAAAACAGTACAAAAAGGGGACATCGAGGTCTCTGGGGTGTGCTGCTGGACATAATATCGGGAACATCTCCGCAACATCCCTGCTCCGGAGAGGAAAATTCAGCGTCGGCCCTGCAGCATCTCTGCTCCGAGGAAGAAGATCCAGCCTCGGCTCTGCAGCATCTGCCCGCGAATCCCCTGTGCCTTAGGCCATACAATAAAAGCCGAAATCACTTAGTACCAGGAGTGCGCTCCTGTTTTTAACACTTATGAAACCTTTGAGGCAGTAAATTCAGGAAGAAGAACCAGCAACTGTCTTTCAGCTCTGACTTTAATTAGGTATTCTACATATTGCTTTCTTATTCTGTGATTCTGTTCCTCAGTCATAGCAATTCACATTCAGAGGAAATAATACTGCATTCTTGTTTCCTAGTTTGGGGAGACTCTGCAAGATCAGCAGCTGTTGTGAAGCCATATACCCAGAAGTTTAGGAAAGGTGAGAAGAGGCAGCTCTGGTACTGGCACTGGCACAGTTAGTGCTCATGGAAGCACCACCAAAGATGGTGACAAGTCAAGACATCCTTCACCTCAGATCACTCATTTGGCAGAGCTTAGCTAGCTTGAAGGCCTCTAAGAGGAAGATCTCTTGGATGTTTCTGATCAGACCTTTCCTGTGAAGAGGAGGCTGCAAGCCTGGAGGGCCTGGGATCTTAAGCATGAGTTTCACAGTCCCCCACCAGCAGCTTCACTTCCATTGCCAAACGCAGGGACTGGCACAAACTGAGAAGAGCCAGTGCTGTGCAGGGATGTGTAACTCAGGGCAGAGCACCTGGAGACCAGGCACCAGCAGAGGCTGGTCCTTGGCAGAGCCCAGAGCCCATGCCTGAGCCGTCACTGAAAACTGACAAGTACATGCTGAGTGGGGACAGCCCTTACAGCTGGGACTGGGAACCAGAGAGCAGCTGCAAGGAGTGAAGGCAAAGCAGGATTTTTGCTCTGCATCCACAAGCAGTGACTTCCAGCAAAACAAGAAAGCAGTCACATATGTGACAACAGCGAACTGAAGTGCTGGATATGTTAATGGCCTCAAGAGGCAAACTGGAACCGGAGTGCAGAGCTGAGGTACTGACTTCTGTGTAACTGAAAATATGTGGGAAATGCTTTTGATCAGAGGACAAAGCAGAAAACAAGACTGCCTCATTCAGAGGCTGGATAGGGGCTGAATAACCTGCCCTAAAGGGATGACCCAGAACTCACCTGTGACACACCGACAGAGAATGACCACGCAGAGGATACCTGAGCAGTGAATATCCTCATGATGATAAAAAGAGATGAAAAAAAAATTTATTTAAAAGGATCATAGCAGAGGTACTCTAGTGCCCAGGGTACCATGCACACACTGAAGCAAATATCACATGGTGAAGCAATTCCCAGCATCCGAAAAAAATTTGATAAAATCCCTCAGACACCAGGCTGCACCAAGGGTGCACAAGAAGGGTTGCAAACAGGCAGTGGGGCTGACTCAGAGGAACTCTTCACAGGCAGAGCTACATTGACTTGGGAAACCTTCAGTCTGAAGCAAAGGGAGCACTTCATCATCAAAAGTCAGGTACAAACCAAAGGAGTGGTGAACCTGGAGCCACAGACAGAGCAAGGCAGGAGGTAAAAGCTTCAGAGCTTTAGTAGGAAGCCAACACCAATGAGAACTGTTGTGAAAACAAACCCAAAATCAGTCTGTGGCTTGTACACCCATCCTTCTGTTTGGGTTGGAAAATGGAGCAAGAAGTCACAGACATCTGTACTGGGGAGGAGGAACTCTCTGAACAGCAGAGCTGACAGACCACACACCACATGCTTCTTACCCAGGGGAAATGGATGATTTTAAGAAAGGCAGGGAGGGACAGTAAAAAGATATGAACATGATATGATGTTTCAAAAATCAAGCAGGCTGTAGTGATCCATGTCCACACAACTGTTAGAAGATTGAGGGGGTTTTTTTAATTGTGAGTCCATTAAAAAGCAAACAAATCATGTTGTAATGCAGTGAGTCATACCTGCTCATCTCTAGCCATGAGGAGGGGTGCCAGGAGTCAGAGAAGCCACATCTGTTATGCATCTCATCAGCCCCTGAAGGCATAATGCTGAAGGTTTTCAGGACACTGAATTTGCTACAGTCAGAGCTGTCTCAGACAGCAAAAACCTGGGCTTGAAGTCCCTACATCCATTCATCCCACACCTTCATTCAAGGTACACTAATGAACACCCTCAGCAGCTTCCTCTATAGCCCAGAGCAAATCACTGTGCCAGTCCTCTTCAGCCCAGCCAGCCACCAGACCATTCCAGTGTGGAGAATTCCAAGTCATTGGAAGTGCACAAATCTTTGTGAGCCAGTGGGCAGGGCAGTTCAGAAAAGACTTCACTCGTAAAATTTCCTTGCTGATTTCTGTTTTTCATCTTCCTGCATTACCAGCTCTTTATTGTGGGGCTGTCGGGGAAAAAAATACACTACTCACATATCCCAATTTTCTCCATCTGTTTGGTTCTTAAGGGCTCATGTGCAAGTCCATCTGCATATCTCACCACCTTGGTGGGACTCTTTTTGCCCATAAACCTTTCCTCTGGAACCATCTGAGCATCCAAATGCTATCTTGACTGCCCTGCCTCTTCACAGGGCCAAATTGGATCTATTACCATTGAAAGAAAACTAAATGCAGTTTATTAAGAGATTAAGGTGTGCCTTCACCCCCAACCGGAAACTCGTCTATTAATCACTTTTTGATTTATTTGAATTGACCTTCTTGGTGAAATATTAACGACAGATCTGTTTATTCTCATGCCATGATCAAACACGAAGAACAGAAAAGTCAAGGCCAAGCAAAGAGAAATGTATTTCAGTATTTACTTTGGAGGTGACAGAAAATTATCAGTGAAGAGTTCTCTTCCAATTAATGTTATCACTGCTATTGCAAACAGTGAACGACAGCAATGTTTTCACATACTGTAAAGCCTGGGTCTAATTGGCACTCATGATCAACTCTAAACTTCTATTCCTTGTAAACGATTAGAATAAATGTGACAACAAAAAATCACTAGACCTTCACTTGGTAATGAAACTGTGAGTGATGAGCAGCCCGTGATACTGCTTGTCACACCGCCCTGATTGCTTTCAGGATGGATTAGAAATACCAGTAGTTGGCAAAAAAAAGTGGCTTAAATTTCAGCAAGGAATTTTATAGCACATAAATATTGTGTTCCAAATTCACTTTGAATTGGATATGAGCATTCCCACATGAGTTGCAAAGTGACTGAGAGGACACTAATAACAAAGGGAGGGGACAAGTTAGCCAAGGGAAATGCTGGGAACTGAAGGGAACCGAGTTAGTCTCTAGGTTATGCATGGTCCCACTGCAGGATGTGGCACATATTTTCTGTTCTTGCCAAGGGGAAAGGGGAGGTGAAGGAAGTGTCTCTCTCACTGTGTTAATCTGCCAGGAGGTAAAGGCTGCCAGGGACTGACTCATGAGAGGGAGAAGAAGAAAAACTCCTGGCCTTAAGCTACATTTAAAAATAAAATAAGGGTTGTAAGAACATTTCTGTCCCAAAGTCTAAAATTATCCTGTCGAATTCTGAGACCTAGAAGTCAGAGCCACTTGCTGTGTAAATATATTAATTTCTGTGGTGGAACGCGGTGAGAGCTGCTTTCCTGCAACAGCCAGAGTTGTCAGTGTACTGGCAAATGGAGGAACTGCTACTGTGTGTTGGGGAGGATGATAGATATNTTTGGCGTCAGGCTTCAGGCTGCTAGCTGTGGCTGGCAGCTAGAGGCTTGCTCCCTATACCCACGACCCACGATGCAATAAACAACAATTTTGGAGAGCAGTCTGGAGTTCAGCATCCTTTATCGGCAACCTCTCTTATACTATGCAACATGAAATTGGGAATTACATAAAAATGAATAATTATGGAATTATATTACTTTACCTGCAGTGATAAGATATGAAAATATGGTGAACACTCATGTGACTGTAATACAGCAGCTCATGATAGAGCCAACTTCAATCTAAGAAATAGTAATACATTCCTCAGGACACAATGATCTTGAAAAAAGAAACCACAAGCTGAAAGAGTCTTGGGAATTTGCAGGCTATCTCACAGGGAAATGAAAGCTATTACTGTGAAAATATTCAGAAACTTGCTGAGCTTTACATATGAGAGTCAGCCTATATTAATCTTTTCTTTAAACTTATTTAGCAGAGTGATATATTTTCAGCCAGGAGCATGTTGAACTATTCATTTTAAATACACAGTCTGATGAATTTAATCTTCCTTTCGTGAATCAGCCATAAACGGATCCTGATTTGTCAGAGAAATTGTTGTCCTGAAGAGTAAGCAAAAAAATTTAGAACAGTTCTCCAGCTAATGCCCCATTCCCAAACCACTTGCTTCAGGAATCTCCTTTTTGTGGGTTGTTACTGATTACATGCACCTGAATAGTACCAGTGCCATTCCCTGAAGGGTGACTGAAACGCATGGGGTGAGAAAGTACGGAGCAGTGAGCTCTTGCTCACCGAGCAGCACTGGTAGGAAAAACTGCTGCTCCTCTCAGTGGCTGTCAGAAAAAGAAGCAGCAGCCAGACAGGCAGTTCTGGAGCCAGAGGTAAGAGCCGCTGCATTGCCACGCTACAACTCCTGCAGGAGCCTTCAGTGCAGAGGGATGGGGAGGGAGCAAAGGACAGCATCGGATGTCCCTGAAGCAGTCGGGGCAGGGGGTCCCACAGGCTCTGCTCTGGCAGAGCAGAGGGCCCTGTGTGGGAGCTGTGCTTCCACACTGCTTTGGGGGGAAGTTTGCTAATTAATTTGAAATGGAAACATTTGATTGTGCCTTGCATAAGTAATTCCCTTGCACTCCCCCACTAGCAGTGGCAGTGCGCAGCTTTAAAGCCAGATCGTAGGCGAAAAAGAAGAGTTAGCAGAGCAAACTGGTGCTTGTGGCAGACAGCAATCATGTCACTACCTCTCCCCAAGTACTGCTTTTTGAGCAAAGCTCTCTCTCTCTATCCCATTTCCTCAGATGAGTCTGTCTCTCTCCACTGCAGATCACTGCTATCTGTGAGCAATCACAAGCTGTTTCCTCTCCATGCTCCAGAAGCTCTCTGGACTGTCAGCATTTTAGTCCCACCTTCTTGAGAAACTGAATAAGAAAAACAATACCATGACCATAAACCCCTGAGTAAATCACTTGAATGTCCCAAGAATCACCTCATTTTCACAAGAAAAGAATTATCCTACTGAGAAAACCCTCTTGGAGAGCCAACTTGATGCTGAGTCCAAATTATATAAATATGACAAGTTTTGTATAATTTATATAAAGCACATAAGTTAAAGTCCCTCAACCAATTGAATGTCTGGTGTGTATTTCTATTTCATTAACAAATTAGTCTGTTGTCTAGGAGAATCAATAAGTAATTTGAGAGCAGAAAGCTCATTACACTCATTAAACTTGGTGTGATTTGTGACAAGGAACAAGGCTTCCATTTATCAGAAACCAGCTTCAAGAAAGCCAGAGCACTTCAGAAAGATTAGTCAAAATGTCCCAGGCCCTTAACAACTTCTTAGAGAGCAAAGAAGGAAAAGTTTTTTGAGAGGCTCTCCCCTGTGTGAACCTCTAGTTAAAGAGGATGTAGCAGAGTTCCAGGTATTTAAGTGCCAAAGTTTAGCCCTGGACACACTAACTCTGAACCCAGCTGATGCTTTCTGATGTCCAAGAAACATCTGCATTTTTCAATGAACTAAAGCCAGCTGTTCCACAAGCATCCACACTTGGCTAGAAGAATGGATTTACAGCTTATTAACATTCATGGCTCCATAAGGATGCATAAGGATCCACATCACCTGCACAGAGTGGGGCTTACTAAACCATTTGTTTTGGAACAAGATTTTTGTAAAACTTTGAATTATTTGATCTGATTTATATATTCTTAAATACTCCTTACTCATCAGCAAGGCCAACTGTCAGCTGTAAATATTATGACTGTATTATTTTTATTTTAATTCAGGGAAGATTTTAGCTGCCTTCAGAAATATTGTGCTGCTGCCTTCTCCATTTCTTTTCTTTTCTTTAGGAAAGCAACAGACACTTACTGAATAGTAACTGTTTAAATAAATTGCATAACTCCCACAAGACCAGAACACTGCAGGACCTTGTAGCAGAGAAGCAAGATGTCATCCCTACAGGTACTTATTTTCCACTGTGACTTGTTTCCAGGCCTTATGACTGATTTCTTCTGTGCTTCTGCACACATGCACAGCACTGTCTCCCTTTGCACTTCGGATAAGCCATTCCTAAGGTGCAGAACTCTTCCTGTGGTTGTTTCCCCCTTTTCTTTTCTCTGTAAGGCTTATTCTTTTTGCAGTGTGTGATAAAGACAAGCTTTCCTCCTTCAGAAGTGATTAAGCTCTTCAATCACTCTCTACAGTAAAACAGGTCCTAAGGCAAAAAATTTGTTATGTGTAATGTGTTTCCTCCTCTCTGTTTTCTCTCATCATGCAAAGTCCTAAGTGTCTCATCCTGATTAACGCAGCTGTGAGCAAACTGTTGCCATCCACAGCAAATGTCTGTCCATAAGCCATGGTCAGAGGACAAAAGCTGATTCAAAATCCTTGCAAGTTTGCTTCGCCTGTACCTCACTGCCTTCTGTGTATGCCAAATATTATCGCAAGGGAGAACTGAGGGGAGAGTCAATATCATCTGAATACTATTCCCAGCATTCATATATGTGCTGTAGTCTCCCCCGCACCACTTCTTCTCCCCAAGGCATCAGAGCAGAGCTGCCAGGGATTTGGGTCAGCAGGACCCTGTAGAACCCCAAAAGGGAATGAGAAGGCTGTTCTGGCTAAGGACATCTTGCATCTGAGAAATATTTTGCTGTGAGAAGTCTTTAGGATTTGTCCGTCTTCACCTCTGAGGTCAACTGGGTAAACAATGGAGTTAACAAGATGGAGGGAGAACCTCGGCTCTCACCCAAAGTCCACCAAAGGGGCTCATGTNCCTTAAATACTCCTTACTCATCAGCAAGGCCAACTGTCAGCTGTAAATATTATGACTGTATTATTTTTATTTTAATTCAGGGAAGATTTTAGCTGCCTTCAGAAATATTGTGCTGCTGCCTTCTCCATTTCTTTTCTTTTCTTTAGGAAAGCAACAGACACTTACTGAATAGTAACTGTTTAAATAAATTGCATAACTCCCACAAGACCAGAACACTGCAGGACCTTGTAGCAGAGAAGCAAGATGTCATCCCTACAGGTACTTATTTTCCACTGTGACTTGTTTCCAGGCCTTATGACTGATTTCTTCTGTGCTTCTGCACACATGCACAGCACTGTCTCCCTTTGCACTTCGGATAAGCCATTCCTAAGGTGCAGAACTCTTCCTGTGGTTCTGTTTCCCCCTTTTCTTTTCTCTGTAACGCTTATTCTTTTTGCAGTGTGTGATAAAGACAAGCTTTCCTCCTTCAGAAGTGATTAAGCTCTTCAATCACTCTCTACAGTAAAACAGGTCCTAAGGCAAAAAATTTGTTATGTGTAATGTGTTTCCTCCTCTCTGTTTTCTCTCATCATGCAAAGTCCTAAGTGTCTCATCCTGATTAACGCAGCTGTGAGCAAACTGTTGCCATCCACAGCAAATGTCTGTCCATAAGCCATGGTCAGAGGACAAAAGCTGATTCAAAATCCTTGCAAGTTTGCTTCGCCTGTACCTCACTGCCTTCTGTGTATGCCAAATATTATCGCAAGGGAGAACTGAGGGGAGAGTCAATATCATCTGAATACTATTCCCAGCATTCATATATGTGCTGTAGTCTCCCCCGCACCACTTCTTCTCCCCAAGGCATCAGAGCAGAGCTGCCAGGGATTTGGGTCAGCAGGACCCTGTAGAACCCCAAAAGGGAATGAGAAGGCTGTTCTGGCTAAGGACATCTTGCATCTGAGAAATATTTTGCTGTGAGAAGTCTTTAGGATTTGTCCGTCTTCACCTCTGAGGTCAACTGGGTAAACAATGGAGTTAACAAGATGGAGGGAGAACCTCGGCTCTCACCCAAAGTCCACCAAAGGGGCTCATGTGCACAGGGGGTTCAAGGGTTTCAAATAGTCTCATCCATCACTCTGCTGAACGTGAGATTATCTCAAGCCCTAGCAATGTATGGGTAACAGAAGGGTATTCTACCCTTAAACTTACCTCATTTGATCTATACTTCACCTTCAAATATAACAGCCAAAGTTAACAGGATGAAAAGTGTAAGCTTAAAACAACAGGGAGAGAATTGCCACTGTGAGGCCAAAACACTCCTAAAACTTGCACCTTGCAACACCTGAAACATTTCTCCCTGAGACTGTTTTTCTGGTTTAGCTGGGATTTGTGAGATAGAAATCACCTGCTGTATTTCAGCAAAGATGGTGATAAAGCATCCAAAATATTCCTGGACTGTTAAGAAATACATCTTAACATGAACATCTTGGTTCTAAAAAGAAATATCCCTCTGTGTCTTTTAGAAGACACCCCAGTGTTTCATCAGAAAAAAGTAAGTTTAAGTAAGTGCAATTATTCTTTAGCAGATAATGAGGAAAATCTTCCTTGCCAGTACAAACTGAAAAGCTCAGTGCAAAGAATGAGACTGGGTGGGCTGGAGCAGTTAGAAAGGTGGCTCTTAGTGGAAGATCAGAGTCTAGGGAGTGGATCACTTCAAGATGTTTCTCCATCTCAGCAATGTCTCTTTGCAGTGTCGGGGACATTTTGCAGTTACCACCCACAGGACTGAAGCAGCTGAACCTTTGCACAGCTTAAGAGGCAAACCCAGCACTGAGAGCAGTGCTGGATCCAGCTCTGCCCATTGCATTTCATGCTTATTTTATGGTACTTTACAGAGCGTTCCCGAAGAGTTCTGCTTTCAATAGGTAGGATTTGTTGCAATGTCTTATCTTGCTACCATGCATTAGGGTGATTTTGATCGAAGAAGATCTGACTCATAACTGTACTCTACAGGAATAGGCTGGAGTTTACTGGAACTGAACAATATCAATAAACAGCAACAGTCATATTAAGGCTCTGTGGTTTGGCTCATTTAGCATGCTGGCTTTATTAAATCTGGCATAGTTGACATTATGCATCATGCAAGGGCTATCTGGTAGAATTTGTCAGGTTTTAAAGAAATTCTTTTAAAAAAACCCAAGAATAAGAAGACTAGAACCATTTCCTACATATGCAGTGATGATTTTTTCACTAAAGAACCTTCTCTTCAGAACTCTGGCAAGCTGCAGAAATCAAATGCTGCTTGTAGATTTACTAGGTTTAATTGTGTTTTTAACACATTCCTATTCTGACAGAAAATCTGAGTTTTCCCATTCTGAGATAAAATTATTGCTTACTATTTTGACTGAAGAAATGTCAATTTTCTCCGTCTCAGTAAAAATCCCAGTTTTCAGGGTGAGATGGAGCCAAAACGTCAATGGAAAGCGATGGCACAGAGTGCATCTCACATCACAGGAACACTTCAGCAGCCAAAGCAACAGGGAAAGAACTGGTCAAGGAGGGAGGGGATATTTTTGCACATTTCCATAAAATAAGCAGTCTCCCTAAAGGG
>VYZQ01120696.1:12890-54448 GCA_013400655.1 Mystacornis crossleyi
CTCCCACAAGCCCAGAACACTGCAGGACCTTGTAGCAGAGAAACAAGATGTCATCCCTACAGGTACTAATTTTCCACTGTGACTTGTTTCCAGGCCTTATGACTGATTTCTTCTGTGCTTCTGCACACATGCACAGCACTGTCTCCCTTTGCACTTCAGATAAGCCATTCCTAAGGTGCAGAACTCTTCCTGTGGTTGTTTCCCCCTTTTCTTTTCTCTGTAAGGCTTATTCTTTTTGCAGTGTGTGATAAAGACAAGCTTTCCTCCTTCAGAAGTGATTAAGCTCTTCAATCACTCTCTACAGTAAAACAGGTCCTAAGGCAAAAAATTTGTTATGTGTAATGTGTTTCCTCCTCTCTGTTTTCTCTCATCATGCAAAGTCCTAAGTGTCTCATCCTGATTAACGCAGCTGTGAGCAAACTGTTGCCATCCACAGCAAATGTCTGTCCATAAGCCATGGTCAGAGGACAAAAGCTGATTCAAAATCCTTGCAAGTTTGCTTCGCCTGTACCTCACTGCCTTCTGTGTATGCCAAATATTATCGCAAGGGAGAACTGAGGGGAGAGTCAATATCATCTGAATACTATTCCCAGCATTCATATATGTGCTGTAGTCTCCCCCGCACCACTTCTTCTCCCCAAGGCATCAGAGCAGAGCTGCCAGGGATTTGGGTCAGCAGGACCCTGTAGAACCACAAAAGGGAATGAGAAGGCTGTTCTGGCTAAGGACATCTTGCATCTGAGAAATATTTTGCTGTGAGAAGTCTTTAGGATTTGTCCGTCTTCACCTCTGAGGTCAACTGGGTAAACAATGGAGTTAACAAGATGGAGGGAGAACCTCGGCTCTCACCCAAAGTCCACCAAAGGGGCTCATGTGCACAGGGGGTTCAAGGGTTTCAAATAGTCTCATCCATCACTCTGCTGAACGTGAGATTATCTCAAGCCCTAGCAATGTATGGGTAACAGAAGGGTATTCTACCCTTAAACTTACCTCATTTGATCTATACTTCACCTTCAAATATAACAGCCAAAGTTAACAGGATGAAAAGTGTAAGCTTAAAACAACAGGGAGAGAATTGCCACTGTGAGGCCAAAACACTCCTAAAACTTGCACCTTGCAACACCTGAAACATTTCTCCCTGAGACTGTTTTTCTGGTTTAGCTGGGATTTGTGAGATAGAAATCACCTGCTGTATTTCAGCAAAGATGGTGATAAAGCATCCAAAATATTCCTGGACTGTTANGATTAAGCTCTTCAATCACTCTCTACAGTAAAACAGGTCCTAAGGCAAAAAATTTGTTATGTGTAATGTTTCCTCCTCTCTGTTTTCTCTCATCATGCAAAGTCCTAAGTGTCTCATCCTGATTAACACAGAGGTGAGCAAACTGTTGCCATCCACAGCAAATGTCTGTCCATAAGCCATGGTCAGAGGACAAAAGCTGATTCAAAATCCTTGCAAGTTTGCTTCGCCTGTACCTCACTGCCTTCTGTGTATGCCAAATATTATCGCAAGGGAGAACTGAGGGGAGAGTCAATATCATCTGAATACTATTCCCAGAATTCATATATGTGCTGTAGTCTCCCCAGCACCACTTCTCCCCAAGGCATCAGAGCAGAGCTGCCAGGGATTTGGGTCAGCAGGACCCTGTAGAACCCCAAAAGGGAATGAGAAGGCTGTTCTGGCTAAGGACATCTTGCATCTGAGAAATATTTTGCTGTGAGAAGTCTTTAGGATTTGTCCGTCTTCACCTCTGAGGTCAACTGGGTAAACAATGGAGTTAACAAGATGGAGGGAGAACCTCGGCTCTCACCCAAAGTCCACCAAAGGGGCTCATGTGCACAGGGGGTTCAAGAGTTTCAAATAGTCTCATCCATCACTCTGCTGAACGTGAGATTATCTCAAGCCCTAGCAATGTATGGGTAACAGAAGGGTATTCTACCCTTAAACTTACCTCATTTGATCTATACTTCACCTTCAAATATAACAGCCAAAGTTAACAGGATGAAAAGTGTAAGCTTAAAACAACAGGGAGAGAATTGCCACTGTGAGGCCAAAACACTCCTAAAACTTGCACCTTGCAACACCTGAAACATTTCTCCCTGAGACTGTTTTTCTGGTTTAGCTGGGATTTGTGAGATAGAAATCACCTGCTGTATTTCAGCAAAGATGGTGATAAAGCATCCAAAATATTCCTGGACTGTTAAGAAATACATCTTAACATGAACATCTTGGTTCTAAAAAGAAATATCCCTCTGTGTCTTTTAGAAGACACCCCAGTGTTTCATCAGAAAAAAGTAAGTTTAAGTAAGTGCAATTATTCTTTAGCAGATAATGAGGAAAATCTTCCTTGCCAGTACAAACTGAAAAGCTCAGTGCAAAGAATGAGACTGGGTGGGCTGGAGCAGTTAGAAAGGTGGCTCTTAGTGGAAGATCAGAGTCTAGGGAGTGGATCACTTCAAGATGTTTCTCCATCTCAGCAATGTCTCTTTGCAGTGTCGGGGACATTTTGCAGTTACCACCCACAGGACTGAAGCAGCTGAACCTTTGCACAGCTTAAGAGGCAAACCCAGCACTGAGAGCAGTGCTGGATCCAGCTCTGCCCATTGCATTTCATGCTTATTTTATGGTACTTTACAGAGCGTTCCCGAAGAGTTCTGCTTTCAATAGGTAGGATTTGTTGCAATGTCTTATCTTGCTACCATGCATTAGGGTGATTTTGATCGAAGAAGATCTGACTCATAACTGTACTCTACAGGAATAGGCTGGAGTTTACTGGAACTGAACAATATCAATAAACAGCAACAGTCATATTAAGGCTCTGTGGTTTGGCTCATTTAGCATGCTGGCTTTATTAAATCTGGCATAGTTGACATTATGCATCATGCAAGGGCTATCTGGTAGAATTTGTCAGGTTTTAAAGAAATTCTTTTTAAAAAACCCAAGAATAAGAAGACTAGAACCATTTCCTACATATGCAGTGATGATTTTTTCACTAAAGAACCTTCTCTTCAGAACTCTGGCAAGCTGCAGAAATCAAATGCTGCTTGTAGATTTACTAGGTTTAATTGTGTTTTTAACACATTCCTATTCTGACAGAAAATCTGAGTTTTCCCATTCTGAGATAAAATTATTGCTTACTATTTTGACTGAAGAAATGTCAATTTTCTCCGTCTCAGTAAAAATCCCAGTTTTCAGGGTGAGATGGAGCCAAAACGTCAATGGAAAGCGATGGCACAGAGTGCATCTCACATCACAGGAACACTTCAGCAGCCAAAGCAACAGGGAAAGAACTGGTCAAGGAGGGAGGGGATATTTTTGCACATTTCCATAAAATAAGCAGTCTCCCTAAAGGGCGGATTCACTAGTCATGGTACATCACTAAATTTTGATATGCCCAAGCAGACACCTGAATGCAATCAGGTTTTCAATTTACGAAGCAGTAAAACATTACTGCAGAGGTGAGGTGGGCTTCACACTAAAATGGTAACAGACCTTGGAGAACTTCCAGATGTGAATGACAAACGTAAAATGAGGTTTTACTCCAGGTTTACAGAGAGGGCATTGGGTGCCTGGATGACAGTGAGGATATGCAGAGCAGAAGCACAACCATCAGGAGTTGATTGTTTCACAGATGCACAAAAAAAGAAGACAAGAAAGCAAACACTTCCTCAGAGCCACATAAAGGCAGCCAGTGTGCAGGACCAATCATTCTTCTTTCTCAGCAAAATCCTCTGGTCAGACCTACCAGAGCTGCTTGCCTAACCTGTAGTTATAGGTTTAAATTTGGGTTTATGCTAAATAATTTCATTATCTCATCACTTTTTTGTTTCTTTCTCAGTTGATTTGCTATTTTTTAAAAACCTCTTTCTGCAAATAGGTGAGAAATTGAACTAGGACAGTATTGGGGTTTTGCAAAACAGCTGTTCATGTGCCATGGCCCTGCCCTCATCTCCATAGTCAGGTGCAGACAACAGCAGGGTGACCTGGCCTGATTGGCCTGACCAGGAGAGCCCGGAGGCAGCAGGGGACAGGGAGAGCTGCAGAGTCTGAGCAGCATGTCACAGGGAGGGACTGTCCCCACATCAGATGGTGGGTGGCACACAGGTTTCTGGCCAGTGTATTGGGAGTCCCAGCCCCATGGCTGTGAACACTGATGGAAAAGCAGTGGAAGGTCTGGTGAAGAAGTAAACAGAGCACTAGGAAAGGATGCAGATTTTGGGCTGCATCCCCTAGAGCCTGCTGAGGGACCACTCAGATGGAGGTGCTGGTCCTCACTCTTGTTGACAGACCCAGAAGAACTGATGCTGTCTGCTGAGCACCAAAAGCAGTGGAGATCTCACTTGTGTCATCCGCTCTTGCCCAGTGGCACTGCTTGGTCCAACAACTCACAAATGTGACAGGACTTGATGCTAAGCCCAGGGTCTCTCATCTCACACCCAGTGAGACCCACTGCTTCCTGGATTTCACTCTGCTCAACTGCTTTCAAACCCACCGGCACTACTTGGCACTTGTGAAATTAATTTCAAACCAGAACTGCTCCTGCCAGCAACAATGCTGGCTCAGCCAGAAGTAGATATCATCAGCTGGGTGATGAGTGCTCATCATGTCCATCTAGTAGTACCCAAAATACAATCAATGCACACTTTTCTCATGTATGCCTATCTGTACAATGTGAGATAAAGGTGAATCCAGCACTGGGGATAGTCCCAATTCAAGTGGGAAAGGGGACCAGAGTCCATCCAGAGAGCTCTGCCAAGATGCACATCTGATTTCACAAGCATGGACCCTCTGCTGCCTCTGTGGAGTAAGTGGGCTGACATGAGAGGCCTCCAGTCAGAGACGGGGTTGCTACAGACTGGGGAAGAGTCACACAGAGCAGGGCAGGAGCAGCATTCTGCAGGGCTTACAGCCAGGGGAGAGCAGCCACAGATGGACAGACATTCCAACTGATAGGGATCTCAGGAGATCTCTACTTGTGGGGCTTCAGAAGGGATTTGTAACATGGACAAATCAAGTGTGTTGTCACAATATCACATAAGAAGCTGAGACGGGAATAAACCAGCTGGTTAGATGTCTGTGGAGTGGGTAGCCTGGAAAAAACATTCACTCAAGGACTGGACACGCAGGAACTGCCCAGCTCTGCTGACATCAAATCTCACAGCCTATCCACAGGGCATCTTTCTATGTACACATAATGAAAGATCTGCTGCTGAGAAAATATGCCCATAAACTTACTTTGATCTAAAGTTAAAGTACTTGTGAAAAATTGCTGTCTGGGGTCCCAGTGTAAGTGCTATCAGCATACTGTGAGCAAACACTGAGAAAGTTATTCTGTTGTAATCTTGGAGAAAAGAAAATACATAAGAAATATGCTTTAGTGATATGCCTTACAAACAAGTAGTGAGAAATACCTCATGTAGGTTTCCTCGAATACCTGCTCAATGAGAGTCATCAAAGACTAGGAGTCCACAGAGCACTTGTTCTGTTGAATGTTAATGTCCCTAAAACACCCTGAAAGCAGATAAACAACAAGAGATATATCACTTGCCATTTTTTACCCAACTGCACATTAGATATTATAGTTACTTTGGTAGATGAAATGAGAATTTCACTAAAGCAGAACTTCCTTAAGAGTGTTTGTGCTCTCCATTCATTTTTAAGAGCCCCTCAAAGCATCCCTCATGCCCCTGTGACAGTCCTCCATCCCTTCCAGAAAGGACTCACAGAAGTTCCTTGGAGAACCTGGGCTGAGACAGCGAGGTCAGGATACTGGGAGCAAAAGCTGAGAGCCAGTCTAAAGTGATAACTACGTTATCATATCTTGCACTTGTTCGGTGCAGCTCAACAAAGTGAGACGGAGATCCTCTGAAGAAAAGAATATGCATTGGTAGCAAGAAGAGAATTAAAAATTAAAAAAAAAAAAAAGAGAGAGACATAGTAAATAGACATAGTAAGTAAAAGGAAGAAAAAAAGAAAATCAGTGTTCAGGATTGGTTTTGACTGAGGTCTTTTGTGGAGGTACAAGACCTGCTCTCCAATGTGAAGTTTTGCTTTGGAATCCACTACTGGATCTTGACCATATTCTTTAAAAGCATTAGTCTCCAACAATCCTTTTCTGAGGTCTGTGACCATGACAGAACTGCAGCTTAAAGTATAAGATCTCTTTGCTGTGTTGTTTTGGCAGAGAAATGCAAACTTTGCACATCCATGAAATTCATCTGGTGTGATAGCTTTGGGCATTTGATTGCCTTTCAGCACACAAAGCCCTTTTATTCTGATACTTATGCTGAGCTGCTGTTATGCCTTTTCCCCCCTTTATCTGACTGTATTTATAAATATATTTCTATATATTCACTCCTGTTTCCACAGTCATTACTTGGTTCTTTTTGCTAATATAAATCTATAAGTTTTGCCCAACAAAAACATTTGAAATGTGGCTCTGGTTAGTACATATCTGTTTTCTCAAAGCAGCAAAGATCTAAAACTCTTACGTAGAACAGCTGCGTGTGTTAGATTCCTCGGTTTGGACAATGCCTTGAACACACTCGGTTTCCCTTTCATTTCATAGACTTGCTCATGCCTGAAAAAGAAATAACCTGTAAAATTATTTGCAGTCGCTGCCAGCTTAAGCAATGTCTGAAATGCTTTGTTGATGAGTGGAAGTTTTGAGATTATTTTTGGTGCCATGACATGCTGCTGTACATAACCCAGACTGGAAAATAACTGACAGCCTCTGGCATCTGGGAGATAAGCAGAATCAGCCACCATAGGGTAGTGGGCTGTGTCTCATGAGTAAAATAGATTCTGGCAGTAGCTTTGGGAGAGGAAACCCGATTTTTTCCTAATAATCATGTTGTTAACACATTTTTATTTTCTTTTGATTTAGCCTTCAGATGATTCTTGTCTTCTTTTTTTGCTACTGATCTTTTCCTTCGGCATGCTGGGCATCATCATCCAATCTATTTGGAGGCATGACTGAAAAGTAAGGTGACCAGGGACAAAAGGGATTTCAAACATATGAAGTAACTTTGTGGTCTAGTGTGTCTCCCCTCCCTCCATCACCTTGGCAAGAGGAGGAAGTATCCCCTTCTCCAGCTGCTGAGAGAGCCCCATGGCACTGTGTCAGCCCAGGGCCACTGTGCCAGAGCTGAGCTGCCCTCAGGAGGGGAATCTCCCACCATCGATGTGTGGAGCCATTGCAGCATTTACCCTCCCCCTGCAGGAGCCATCAAGGGCCTGCTGCCAGGGGTCCCCAGAGCGGGAAACACAGTGAACCACCTGAGACTGCCTGTGATGCTCTGTGTCCAGAGCTGCCTGTGATGCTCTGAGCTATTTACCCAGTACCTGCAAAACACAGAGCCCACTGTCTGGCTGACAAAAACAACACATCAGATGAGATCTCTTAACATAGGAGGAAAATGAGAATGGGCATCTGCACCCTCCTAAATTACTTTCTCGTCCTATTCTCCTTTAGTACACCCACATGTATGCATTGTTGCTGTGTACTTGGCACAGGGAAGCCTCTGGGTACTTTAAGTCACAAAAGAATTACAGACACAGTGTGCATGTGAGTCTGTCAAATAATAAAAGCAATCACAGGCATCCACTGTTTTCAATCTGTTAATTTAGGGATAGAAATTCAGTTGCAATAAAACCTTTCTGGAGATGTCAGCTCTGTATGATAAACACACACACACAAACATACATATAGATACATAGAGATAGAGATAGAGATAGAGATTTATATCTTTCAAGGGAGACCACAGCACTATTTCATTATAAAATACATTTTTTCAAATTTGAAACTAAAACAAGCAGAAAAGCATGGGCAGTGCATAAGTATTGCGGTGAGGTCTCATATCTCTGAACATCTATCAAAAATATCGTCCTCTGATTCTATCTATAGGCAAAGCTGTCAGCCAGGGAAGGTTGCGGAGACCTCACCGCAGCACATAGTATCTATCTTTATACTACATAAATATGCAAAAGCCCTGTCAGAACAAAGTCTCGTGTTGAAGCTCATTTGACAGATGTTCTTGGACACTAATAAAGAAGTCATGCAGATGTTATTCAAAGAGTATAATAATTTGAATGTTCACTCTTAAAAGCTCTTTTTCACATATCTTTTTATAACATCCCCGTTTGTCCTGGTTTGGACAGGTGTCTGCTAAGGAAGGCAGGAGTCCCCCTCCCACCCCGGAATGGAAAAAAAAATGTNCATGTGGTGGGCACTCTCACAGCGAGCAGTGTGGGACCTGTGTCCTGAGCGTGTCCCTTTTGAAATGTTTTGAGCTCACAAGAGGCAGCACAGCCCAACGCAGATGAACCACAGTAGCAGCTTACCAGTCAGGCAGCCCCAAGCTCCCTGCACACACTTTAAAGGTGCCGAGCTGCAGAGGTGTAGCCTGTGGGTGCATTTCACAGGCACTCACAGATCAGGCACAACCAGCCCAGAGCTCAGTGACAACGTGGGCCCAGTCAGAGAGTGAGATTTGGCACAGAGCTGGAGACACCTTCCCATAACCATGTGTCACACTCCCTAAAGGTCTGGGTACAACCAATGCACACTTTTAACCAATGCCTTTACTCAGGCAAACTGAAATTGTTCCCCATTCTATCTTTTTAGGTCTCAGGGAAGACTGAGAATATTTGCGTCATTCCCTATCTTGAGCATGTACCCTATTTTAACCTCATTTTTAAACCCAAATGAGACTGAAAGTTGAGCATATTTACAAAGGCTTCCTTGAATAACAACATCCCTGGGGAAGGCTTTCTGATTCTTTGGAGGACAAGAAATTTGTCTGTCACGGCATCCTGAAAACAACTGAGATCAGTAACAGCAGTAACAGCACAGTGAAGGGGCTGTAAGGACTGAGATGACTTGGTTTGAGCTAATATCATTACTCTGACACAGTACAGGTAATTGTCTCGGGGGGGGATGTTTTAATTAAAAGGGGAAAAAAATAAGTTTCTTTCAACTACAGCTTCCTTCTACCTCTCATCAAATAAAATGTAGATGATGCAGGATAATTATTCTCATTAGTCTGAGCGGTTTGTGCTCAAAGCATTTGTGATAATATCCTGCTTTACTCTTTGTCTTTTTATTACCCGTTGGATACTGTAGAATATCAGGCTGATGCTGAACCGCATCAGTGAGGGCAGCCTTGGGGGCTCATACCTTAATATGTGTTTTGACATCTTATCAATCTTTACATTTAACATACTGATTTACATGCCAGCATTATGATGAGCTCCCTGTGGTTACTGAACTGTGTGTTATTTGGGTGTACAAGGTCAGCAGCAGCTTCTGCAGATCAGTTCTCTCTGGTCTCTGCCAGAAGCTGATAGGAGGCAAATCTTTTGTGCTTCCCTGGAAAATAAGCTGCAGATTTTCTTTAGGGACCAAAAAAAGGCATTGTACACAGAAGAGGAAAATAATGTGAATAGTGGAGAATGGGATAAGGAAATGAAAATTAGTCCAGAGTTGCACGGTCCTGAATCTTCAGAATAATCATATTTCATCCTCCAAGAATATTGTTCCAGATAAAAGCATGAGATGAGTGTCACCAGCTTTCCAGAATCAAGGAATTCTGGAAGGAAAATAATGAGACAGAAAATATTTTACCTATATGTGAAAGCATTCTGGCACACGACACTTGTGATTTTTCACAAGTGTCGCCAAGGAAAAGAAACAAGTTATGAAGTAGGCAGTGAAGAAAGGTACATTTTTTTTTCTTTCCTCAGTGTTTAGAGTTCCAAATACATTTGCCAGACAGATCAGTATAGTCACTGCTTGAAAAGAGAGGTATTTGACAAAATTTTCAAATTTTCTTTAAGACTTATTTTTTAATTTTCTGTAAGATATTTTTTTTTTTAATTTAAGAATTGTTCCGATATTCCTAACTGTTTCAAGTACATTTTTCTTGTACTTTTTCTGGGGTAGTCTGATACTCCAGGCTTTCCTTTGAAGTTGCAAAGAGGAATTACAGTAAAATCATTGAAGCATCTTGTTAATTGCTGTCTGGTGGCTGATCGGGGGTTGTGACTTGGCAACTTTTATTGGAAAGTACTTTGTCACAATCTGAAAAAATTAATTAATTAGTGTAAAACTCCACTGGGCATTAATTAATGCCGATGTACCTCAGACCTTTGACATAGCTGGTGCTACATAATTTACACAACTGGCAAGGAGCACAGTGAGACCTGTGCTTATTTCCATGGAGCATTACTTTTTAAACACACACACCTTTTTAAAAAAGAGATTAACTGACTCCTTAATATTGTTAAGGTGATGTATCCCTAATTGCTCAAATACTCAGGTGTTTATACACCTCCTTGGTCTACCTGCAGAAACACAGCCTAAAGATTATCATGCAAAAAGATTTTCTTTCTGGTGTTTTAAAGCTTTCAGGTGCTTTACAGACTCCCACTGTCACTGAATTAGAGCACTGCTAATTTTCCTTGCTAACCATGTGTGCCTGCTATGTAAGGCTACATATGTGAAAGGCTACAGATAGGCAAGCCGAGCCTGTGGCAGGAGATTTTATGATGCAGATGAACTAAGAACATTTTCATTTCAGGAATATGGGGCTGTTGAGAGCACTGGGGATTGTTGTAGTGATGAACTCCACCTGGAAGCACCTGTGTGTGGACAAGAAGGTTGTGTGTGCGAAGAAATGGGACTGAAGCCATAGGAAGCAATAACTACAATTCCTTTAATACTCCTCTAGCTAAATCAGCTATGATATCATGTGGTCTAGGAGGCAAAGTACTGAGTATAGCCCAGCTCACACTGCATGGTGTAGATGCACACAGAGGTCCTGATGCTGATTTTGCTGGAATCAGTAAATAAATTCTTGCTAACTTCAGTTGGAAAGCAAAACTTCTCACCCTTTTCTACAAAGAATGGATATAATAATTACTAACTTGCAGAAAAATCAAATTCCTAACAAGGACTTGTGTTCCCGTTTTTGTTCTCTGTCCATTTTGGTTTTAGGCATAACCAGAAATCAGCCCTCCATCACAACGTCAGCAGCCGTCACTACTGTCTCCTCATTATTATGGTCCTGTATTTCAAACACCTACAAAAATATTGATTCCCTAAAAATTCCTTTTATCTTGGTATGATGCCACTAACAGCAAGAAGAATAATCTATATCTGAAAGAAAATTGCAGTGTTTTTTTTTTACCCTGGTGGCCAATACATGGGTGAGTCAGAAGCAACACAAAGGGGTTGTGGGCCATAATCACGTAGGTTGTTGTTTTCTCTCTGCATTCAGCCAAGAAGAAATGTGTGGGTGGCTCTTTCCTAACCTTGCCTTTTAGTCGCCCCACTCCTGAGAGCAGCTGCTACCTGCTCACTCCCATGATGGCTGCATAGCCCATGACTGGGTGCAGGGCCCACTGCAGCACAGGCAGAAAGTGGTCCTGGTTTGGGGTCTTACCAGGAATTTGGATCCTCAAAACTGAGAGGTCAAATCTTTACCTTATTCTGCTGGTAAAATTTTATATAATTTTAACCTTTTTTTACTGAGCCACCTATCTTAGAAGATGATCATTATAATGTAGCAGCACATTTCAGATAGTCATTTGCAGTGCTCTGAAAAATCACTAAGTGCAAGCCTTCCTTCTGTATTCCCTGTTTACTTGTCTCACCCATTCTTTAATTCATATGTGACACTCATATTTCTAATATAAAAGGTGCTCTGAGACAATGCAAGGACTTGCATCAGTTCAGCACAGTGGGAATGAAACAGTGAACCCCACTGTGATAGAGCTACATAGTTCCAGAAAAGTACCAGAAAAGGAAAAGCAGAAACTGTCTGCATATTACGTATGATTAACCCAGCACCTGCAAAAGAGCTTTTGAAAGATTGGAAGGTAAGATGTCTGTGGACAATAGGAAAACAAGAAAAAAGAAGGAGGAAATACCCTTCCTCAAAGAGCATAATGGTATGAATGGTGAATATCTGTCACAGGAACTGGAAAGTGCTATATTGTAGTAAGAATGCACAAGATAAAAGGAAAGACATGCTCTTAATGAAAGCTTAAAACATACTCTTAACAAAGCTAGTAATAAGTTTTCTATGTTTCCAACAAATCAGAAGTCTAAATGGAACTGAGCTCAAAACAGGGAGTTTGAGTCGAGAGGTATATGGCATGTAACACAAGGCCTGGTATTTGCTGCTTTCACAACGGTGTAAAGGCAAAAGAAAGCAAGTGTAGTAGAAGCTGCAATGATTTTTATTGCTTAACTGTTGCACTTTTGAACAGCTAATGTGCCCAGAAATCTTGTCAGGGGGCTTTCTTGTTGTTTGTTTGTTTGTTTGTTTGTTTGTTTGTTTGTTTGTTTGTGGTTATTTTTGTTTGTTTGTTTGTTTTTGTTTTGTGTTCTGGTTTGTTGGTTGGTTAGGGGCTTGGGGTTTGGGGGTTTTTTTTTTGGAACATAAGAAATTTGAAGCTCAGTCTGGGCAAAGCACGGTTGCTGGAGTTTTGCATGATTGTATTAATCCATTCAACAGTTTGAGAGGAAAAGAGCAGTTATTCTACTGGAGCAGAGCTAGATGAAAGAAACAAGGCAGAAAGTCACTGGTCTCTGTGGGACTGAGGTAGATAATCAGCACCTGTGGAAAGCAGGTGGTCCCATGGTGACTGAACTTCTTTGCTGATAAGTTGAGTTCAGCCTGCCACTTAGTACTCTCTGAAGACCAGAAAGGAGAGGCAGTTTAGATACAAAAAGGAACAAGCTAATTGCACAAACCACAGTAATTTCTGAACTATAAGTGCACTGAAGTAGATCTGTCATATTATAGGAACAGCTGGTAAAACACCAACTCCTGGATAGGTCACTTTTAACCATCTCTAACTGGGCATTCAAGAGTGCATTTTCATAAGAATATTAGTGCTTAAAGAGGCTGAGAATCATCCAAATGAATTTCAGAGATATGTGGAAAGTGACCATCCATTGACACCACCTGAAGTAGGTGTGGACCTCTGAAAAGGTGGCTGGCTGCCTACATCTTTGGAGGAACTAAGTAAAATTTAAAGCACTGGCTCCCTATCCCAAGTCTTTAGACATCTGAAGACTTACCAACACCTGCCTTTCCCCCAGCCTAAGCCATATATTGTGCAAGAGGATGTGCTCTGCTGGATCTAGGTCAGAATTATCTAGAACTGCTCCCTATCCTCAGACACTTGTCAAACCTCTGTCATCTCCTCAACTCTATTTCAATGCCAACTAAAGATGTTTTATTTTGCTTTGGGATTTTTACCCATTTTAAACGGAAAGAAAAGTATGCTGTATTTAGTAGGTGTGTGCTTAGGATACTCCCTTTGTATTGGCAGTGGCTATTAGAGCTGTGTCTATCAAACATGATGTCTAAAATTCATTCTTTATGTGTTGGAAAGATTTTGATTGGTTGTTTTTTCTAAATGACAGGTACTGGTCCAAATCAAACTGAAGGGCATCCTCACACCCATGTGCTATTTTGATTTCACATAAGGAATGCAGCCCATTGTATCTTTTCCAGTAGGGTAACTGAAGATTGTCAATAATATTGAGAATTTTATCCAATGCTAAAAATAAAATCCTATATATTAAAAAAAAGAAAAAGTAATTTTGATTCTTTACAGAGAATGAACAAATTACTCCCTAAATGATATTAACTCTGATCCATCCCATCCTCTTGAAGGGTATTTTCACTTTGGATGAAGTAGCTATTGAAGTGATAAATAACTGAACAGACTACCAGAAAAAAAAAAAAAAAAAAAAGAAAGCATGTTAGCACTAATGCACTCAGCTTTAAACAAATGCTGTCAATAAGCAGGCACATTTAAAACACACCCTTACTTTGCATGGTCCTTACTTTGCATGACTTCACAAAGTATCTTTTGAAAGGACAACAGAAAAACATTTCCTATTCAAACATAACATTTCTTGCCATTTCACCACTATCATAAGGCAGAAACGTCTATCAAGATTACCTAGGCAATCAAAAATGCCTAAGCAAATTGCAAGCCAAAGTGCAGTAGAAAATAAGAGAATTAATTTTGTAAAGTTGAGTCAACATCCAATAGACTTGTCTCACCTAGCATTAAAATTAAATTCTTCACAAGAATAAACAATATACATAGGAGAGGCTAAATTTAAAGATGAAAAAATGTTGAAGTATTATAAACTATGGCGTATTATAAGCAAGAACAATCTTTCTGAACTGCTTGTGAATCCACTAAATCCTTCTTATCTCTGATTTCCAGCAAAAGAGTGCCAAGGTAGGTTGTAAATTTATTACACAGAGAGATCATCCCAATAATTCAATCTGGATTTTAAAGGATGCTGAAATAGCTGTCACGCTATGGCCTTTCAATCCTTTATGCATACATGTAGAACACGGACAAGTGCTGTCTTCCTGGTACTGTTATATCGCACAAAACATTGTGCATGCCCACTTTCCCCACTTGCCAGTTCCCTGCCATTCTCAGTGGAGCTCTGAGGGCAAGAGAAATAATAGAAGGAAAATGCTAAAATAATTATTTTAGTGGCTAGAGAACAAGAAAATTTAGCTGAGATCTTTAAAACTCTGAGACTGATATTAAAGTCATAAACAGGCTTTCCACTCTGTCCTTCCATTAAAGACAGAGCAGAAGCTACTTATCACCAAATTAGGTCATTGGCTTTAGAGGCTCTTTCTCAAGGATGAACTTGTCCTCAGCTACTTCCTGGGCACCTAAAGCTTCTTGCTTTCATATCAGTGAGACCAATGAAAGTTTTGTCTGGTGTTTGAACAAGGAAACAGCATTTAGATCACTTAATTCAATACAGTTGCAGATTATTGCAGCACAGCCCTGAATGATGCATTTAATTTTATTTTGGACATGTAGATTTTTTCCCAGGTTTAAATATTTTCTTTTTTTTACTTGCATTTTAACATAAATATTAAGAGATATCCTTGGATTTCACTTCTCTGATTTTGGTTATGTCAGTTTTATGGCACTGAAGATGGAGCCTAAAACTGCAGCTTGACTAGAAGCCAAGAAAAGGTGGAAAGGTGTTGAAGTGACTTATTTTCAGGGCTGATGTCCATTTCTTTTGGTGCCAGTCCCTCAGCAAGCATGAGAATCAAGTCCAAAGCATCAGTCCCAAGTGTTGCCCTCCCTCCAGGAACTGAAGAGCAGCAGTAAGGGTGGATATCCAAGGTAAAGGACCTGACACTGAAACACTGAGGAGCGTTTCTACCCAGGAACCTGGAAAAATTGCACTTTCTGGCACTTGAAGAACTAATTTTTTTCCATTTTCCAACACAATCAGTTGGTTTTACATGCAAAATATGATTCAAACGTGCCTCATATGACATCAGCTGGCCAGAGCAGCTTTGCCAGCAGTTCCTCAGCTTTTTGCAACACTTAAAATTGAGTTCACTGGGCTTTTACAAGTGCAGGCACATCTGTCTGTGGCTCATGATCAAAGAAGGAAACAGAAAAGTAAAGAATCGGACCAAGTCCAAACTTGAAGCCAAGTTTAACAGAACTGGAACGAAGGAGACTTTCCTTTAAACATCCTATAGATCCTTCTGTCCCATACACAAAAAATTTCCTGAATTTGCAGTAGCTCCTGCAACTCTCTTCCAAAAACACATTGCCAAGTAGTCTCCATTTTCAAGTACTTCTCTCTTTCATGCCCTCCAAAGAATTAGAGAAACTCACACAATCATTTTAAAGAACAATAAATTAAGTGAAAACTGTCAACTTTGCTATGTAATTGCATTGAATCCATGCAATTATGTGCAAGAATAATTTAATTCCTTTTACTGATTCATTCTGGAGGTAGAATTACATGGTATTAAGGCTAATCTTTCATACTTAGAATAATTAATTTGTCTCAATGTATTTATTTGGGGGATGACTTAGGCAGGAAGGCACAGATTGCTCAGTGGTTAGATTGTGTACATTTTCCTTAGGCAGTATGTGATGATAGGAGGCTTTCTACAGGATCACCACCACACACTAAAGCAGCCCTGGAGGACCTTTATGGTATTCCAGTGTGGTCTCCATGCTTTTTGGTCCAGGATTTTGTGTAGCTGCCAAAGAGTTGAATTATCTTTGCTTGTACCTTCACTCAGCAGAAACAGAAGAAACAGGGGTTTGGTTCTTTTCTGGGGCAGGTCCACATTCTTCCTTCCATCAGCCCTGTGGGTACTTCCAGGTTTTTTTCCAGCTCAGCTGTGGATGGCTGTTCATTCCTAAGTAACAGTGCAAGGAAAACAGTGGGGGAAGGGATGGTTTTCCAGCTACACATTGATACAATCAATTGCAGTCTTAGTAGACCTGGGTGAAGCCTTTAAGCATAAAGATAGCCCTTTCCAGCTCACACAGCTTGGGAAACAAACTAGACTAATTTTTTATTAGCTGCTAAAAATAATTATTTTGGAACCGAGGTACAAGATAAATGGTGACCATATTTAATTTGTGAGGGCAATCCCGTGTATGACTGAGCAATCCAAAGCAACACTGGGCAGATCCCTCATATAATCCCAACAGAATGGAGGAGCAAAACAAACTTAGATAAATCAGTAGGTTAGGAACAAATTATTAGTCCTACGCTTTCTGAGAGAAAAAAGGGAGTCCACAAAGAAAAAGAAAATCCAAACAGAAGTTAGTCTTTGCTTGCATCAGAAGTGTCATGTGTGGGATCTCTTTCATATGCATCACACTGATGTATTTTTGCTTAAAGCCTAATACAAGCAACTCCTGTATGTGCAAGTTTTCAAAAGTCACTCTAAAGTCTTCACATTCCCATTTATTAACCTCATTTTATTTTTCAATGCAAGGTTGTTTTTTCCTCCTGATAAGCTCTTTTTTTTTCACTTCCATTTTTCATTTCTCAGAAATTTTTGTTTGAATACTCACATTTTTTCTCAAAGGACAAAAAGCATATAGCAGTGTAGTGGCTGTTTAAACACAAGGATGCAAGCAGGAGGACCAGGAGGCACAGTAAGAAAAGAGGCCTTGTCAGCATGCAGACAACTTTGAGAGGCATTTTGAGCAAATTCGAGTGAGGAGAACCATATCACCTGTTTGTATTTCTAGGTCACAAAGGTCAGAAAAACAGCAAGAAGCTTTTCTTTCAAGAAAACAAAACTCAACACATTAATGATTCACAAGTATGGGAGTGATTAGATGAAGAAAGTGAACACATAAGAAATTTAGCAAGTGGTGCATGAAACTTATTTTTCCCACATTTTATCAAATTACAGCCTTTCCAAGGCAGTGTTGCTACAGGAATGACCTTTAAGACAGTCACTTCTTTTGGAAATGATCAATTTATGTTTGACTTCTCAAAGGCCTGATTCTTTCTTCAAGGATTTTAGCTACAAAGGCTAGCAGTTTAATGTCCAAAGTGAAGCATCATTGCCTTTTCTGTGGGCCAGCGCATTAGAAGTGCTGCAGGGTTAGTAGGAGGATTTGCTGTGTCACTTTTACAAAGCAGTAGGTCCAAGTGCAGCGTTGTTGTGAGACCTGCAGAGCCAGACTCCTGGGAAAGGACAGGGGAAAGGTCTCAGATCCTGCAGGCAGAGTAGGAGCCTGCATCTTGCAGGAGTACAGACATCTCTTTTCTCAGATCTGCTGCCAGACAGCCAGCAAGGGACAGGGGTGGTACATTAGTAGGCCAAAGATGTATCTGTCACTGATTTCACCTGCTGATTTTAATTCACAAATCACTCCCCTCTGTCCAGCCCATCAGTCCTACTCCTCTGGCCAGCCCTTCCCACCCCTGTGACCAGCGTACCTTCCCCTAGCTTGCCCATCCTATGCAGTGAGGTTATACCTGCTGGAAAAAGCGTGTGAACAGTGCCTTGCAGAGGAGCAGAGAAGCCAAGTGTCTGTTGAAGGCTCCTGCCTCTGCTGAGCATACAGCTTACAACATCACTGTGCCTTCACCCTTATATATCCCTCCACCCACCACTTTTGGAGTAAAATTAGTTGTCTTTGTTTCTTCTGCGAGAGCAGATGGGAGAGGGAGGTACTCCATGGTCAAGAACTTCTCTGTGTGTCTGTTCCTTTACCTCCACCTGTGCCCTCGGTCTCTTATTCTCTTCCTCCTCTCAAGAAAGGGCTGGGCACAGACAGAGTTTTAGGGCAGTTATTGCCTTAATGCCTGACATAATTAAAATCTCTTTCACTGCCATCACTGATCTGAGAGTGTGATTACAATGAACAGGATAGATACCTTTAGCCTTTACAGTAACAATAAAAGATAACTGCCTATGACCATATGTGTCAAATAATATTAACAGAATGTACAATTCAGTAATGAGAGCTAATTCAGTTTTTAATGGCACTGAGGTACTGGTATAATTTAACATTCAGATATTGGACTGTATTCTCTAAACCACCATTGCTTGGTCCACTTCTCCCTGCACATGAAGCACCCATCTTCTCCAGTGGCAGGGCTCAGGTGTCAGTGATGGGAGCAGGTTTCCACAGACAACAGCTGGTGATGGCCTCACTGTGCTTCTGCATTTAAGACTATTAAGCCATCTAAAGCCTTCTTGGGAAGTCAGTTAGTTCCCAGAAGCTGTGGTAATGGCCCAAAAAGTATTGAGACAATTTTCTGCTTCTAAACCTGTCTCATCTTGGCAGGGACAGAAAGGAACCCACTGTGCCTGTGCTTAGGCTCCTGCATGCAGTGGGGAGCTGGCAAGCCCTGCCCCAAAGCTTCCCACACTTGGATGACACTGTGCAAGCAGCTCTGCCCTGGCTGATGCCATCTGATGCTTTGCATCTCCGGGTGCTGCTCAGCCCTTGCTGGCACGTGCAGGACTGAATCCTCCACAACAGCTCGGATGCCACTGGACACTGCCCCCATCATTCCCATGGCAGTCGTCCCCAAAATTCACATCTATCCACCTTCTGACCTCTCTGGTCAGCCTTCCAAAAAGGATGTGCCAAGTTAGCTCTTGCAAAAGGGTAGCTCTTGTGGGAGTCAGTGAGAACAGGAGGAGCTGCTTTCCCACTGGAGTTGTCTTCTGTCCCCCTCAGAGCACATTCAGGAGCTGCTGATGGACTGGAGCATCACCTGGGCTGTCAAGCGTGGTGATGGTCAGACCTCCTTCTGGGGACACTGCTCAGTACACAGGAGCAGGGGCCACTCAGCAAGGAGCTCAGTAGCCAACTCCTGGTCTTTTCTTTGCCTTCAAGAAAGAATTAATATTCAGCCAGGAAATCAAATTGTCATCAGTTTTTCTGCTGTAAATCCCAGGGCCTCCACTAAAGACTGTGTGCATGCACTGTTTCAGAGATAGTTTCATTACTTTTGCCACCTGGAGACAGCATGGGTTTTAAGGAGTAATAAAGTAAGGAACAGAAACAGGTATAAAATAAGTGACATGGGAATGCATCTGACAAAATTTTACTGACAGATATGACCATTGTTTCAGCTGGTGCCATGAAGTCTTTGTTCTCTGCTCTTTGTCACATTTCAGAGCCAAACAGTTCCCTGTGGTGAGTGGCTGTGTAGATTTTCTGAAGAGCCACATCATGTCACACAGCTGGCATCATATTTTTCTTTATCATTTCTCATGAAGGCCAGAACATCTCAAAAAGGCCATTAAAGAATTAGGAAAGATGCAGAGAGGAGCAGCAAGGTGGATTATTGCTCTAGAAAGAAAACAGGACCATACAGAAAGAGACCAATATCCTTCAAGTAGGTAAATATACAGCAGAGAGAAATTAAAAAAGGAATGGGAGAAATGAATGATAAAGGAATGATTGAGACCTGAGAGCCCTCCAATGAAAGCATCACACAGCAGACAGATTTGAAAGTGTCACAAGGTCAAATTATCCAATATAATTAAATTAGTGAGCTCATTCCTGCATAAAAATAAGGAAACAATATGTAAAAACAATTAAACAAATTCATAGAAGAAAGAGGCTTCATAAGAAAAACCCACATCTTCTGACTGAAGAAGCCCCTGACAGCCGGCTGTGGATAAGAGATCCTACCAGGGCAGCATGAATGCAAACTTCTTCTATGCACCCAATTGCTGCCTGAGCACTTTTCATTTTGCCAGATGGTGGCTGAGGGGAGGCACAGAGGATTCTGGGCCACATGGGACCCGTAAAGCCATTGATACCTGTCATCAGTACAGCCCTAGCCTGGCCGAAGACAGCTGGAGTAGAGTGGCTGCCATGGGTCTGAGCTGAGGGAGGATGCAAATGACATCTAGAGTGCCACCCAACACAGTGGGCAAGGTGATGGTGACACTTCAGCAAGTGATACCTCCACACTTCTCGGAGCTGGGGGAAGATTTTCTCTACCTCTGACCCAGGACTGAGCACTGACAACACAACTGACCCCTGTATAACTAATGAGTACAGTTTATGTGATGTCACATATAATGCAATGACATCCCTTTCTCACTTTCAGTGTTTCAATCCAGTCCACTCTGGTATAGTTGAAAACCAAAACCAGCAAAATGTTCAGTGTAAGGGAGACATGAAATTGAGGTGTATGGAGTAAAAACACATCCTTCTTGCCTCATTGCAGGAGGTAAGAAAAATTCAACCTCTTTCATTAAACAGCAATTAAAATGTAGTTTATAGAGCAGGAAAACAGCATATTATTGAACAACTGTAAGGCAGGTGAGCTAATCATTACCTGATTCAATTATGTTGCCTTCTCCCAAAATTAAAGTGACTTCCCTATAATTTAGAATGAATGATGCATGTATTTCCTGACTTCACCTTTCCTAATGATGCAGGGGATGGTGTTTCTGTTGTCTTATAGTGAAACATGCCAGATAAGAAAGTTAGCTAGTTGTTCTCATTAGCCATTTTAAACAGTGTATCCCACCTTCACAACAGGCAACTGGCAGGTGGGCTGGGAAATGTAATCAGCTTTGAGCCCATTATGAACAGGTTTGATGAATTGTTACTCCACAAATTATGTCTGCCTGACATGGATGTCTGTGCATCCCTGTCAAGAGGCTGTTTTGCTGGGTAAGAAATTTAGGGCTGGTTTCAGAAGGAACTCTGCTGCCAACATTTTTTTTTTGGCACCCCTGAGAATTATCCCAGTTTGTAGTGTCTTAAAAAGCTAAGAAATCCCTTAAATGCTCATTTCTGAAACAGTGCTGCAGCTTTCTGAGGAAGGCAGGCTCTGAACCACAAAAAAAAATGCACATCTACACTTGCACAGCCCTTTCCTTCCCATGCTGTACCATGCACTGCTGGCTTGCGGATGCCCTTTGTGCCTCTCCAGGGAGCTGTGTTTCCCCACAGGGCAACACTGCCATCCATCTCGTGGCAACACTGCATCCATCTCGTGCTGTGACCCAAACTGCAGCTCCCACACCCCAGAAACAGCATCCTGCCTCTGGGAGACGTCAGCCACAGCTGACTGCTTCATGTCAGCTACATCTGCCGTGGAGGTTTCCAAAATATGCCCTGCCTGATTGCTCGTTGCCTTTCTCCTCTTCAGGAATTATCTCTCAAGAGGCTCTGCATTACCTCCCCACACTGCTGCCTCAGGGCAGGAGACAACATCCACACAGAGCTGTCACCCTGCACACTTCTAACCCTGGAGAATCCTCTATGTGGGTGAAGTTTCCACAAGTCACCCATGGGGAAGTTCTTAGACATCCTCTGCTCCAGATTTGTGGCTCAAGGGAGTTGCAAGCTTGGGATTTGAGATACATCACTGTGCTACAGGCAACTTCTAAGAGGGTGCTTAAGAATGTAAACATACCCAGACTCAGACCAAGGGTCTTTTAGTCTAACAGCAGCTTTCTGAAAGATTCTTAAGAATAGAGTGTAAAAAACAGTCCTCTGCCATTACAATTCCTCCCAGCCTCTAAAAACCAACACTTTAAGGAGTTCTTGAGGTTACATACTCATCAATGTATGTAACAGCTCTTTTCTCCATGAGCTCACCCAAGTCCCCTCAAATTCATTTTTCTTTTTGGATAAATACATTAATCTCTTAATATGGAGGTTTGGGGTTTGTTTTTCTTTTTTTTTTTCCTCCTCATTTTGCTTTTGTTTTGGCATGTGTAACATGCCATAACCACGCCAATAAACAGCCAAGACATGGGGCTGGCGGGTTGCACCAGAGGGCTGGAGCTCAGCTGACAACCCCCAGGACCATTTCTACTCAGACATGTCCTCCCTCCCTGGCTCCTGAGCTCACCTCATGATCAAATACCACAGTGCTCTCCTGTGGTAGCCAACCACTCCTGATCCTCCTTTTCCCAGCTCTCTGGGGGATAGCAGCAAGGGCAGCAGATGGGGCCACGGAGCGAGCCCTGTGTGGAGGCAGTGGGTAGCGCTTTCAGTAATCCCTGAGTCTGTTGCTTATGTGCTCCATCTGGTCTGAGACAGAAATATAAGTGCATGAGGAGATCAAGCATATGGATGATTCACCATGAAGTGGGAGCAGAGGTTAAATGCCCCATATTCTCCCCAAGACCTCCTCTCCAGAGTTCCCCGCCTCCACCTTCCCCAAGCCATGCCTGTCCTGTCCTGCTGCTGACCTAGCCCTGATGTCCCTCTTTTTCCCAGGAGCTTTGTGGCCCTCCCAAACAGGCTGGGTTGGCCCTGGGGCATGGCAGGGCTGAAAGTGCAGGTGAGGACAGTTCTGTGACACTGTGAACTTTGCAGGAGTTCAGACAATTCCCTCTCGGTCCTGATTTTACTGCTGACATCGCAGTACAGCTGGTCTGACTATGGCTGGTGCTGTGTGCTTTCCTCTCATTTCTCTTGCTGTATGTGTAGTGTCAGGGCTGTTCATCTGCCAGCTTTGGATGCTCTTTCTGTTTGGTGGGTAACTCATTTTCCAGAAATGTCATCCTAGCAATGTCCATGAGCCTAAATGTCACTTTATTTCTTTTTTTTTTAAATTACAGATGGACATAGTTAACATGATTTACCAAGACATATATATTAAGTATCACAAATTCTTCCCTTGCTGAAGACTGCATTTCTATTTAACGTTTTATGTGGAGCCTAAGGTTATGGTATAGAAGCTCTTTTGTATGAGAGAATCTTTTGTCAGTTGATTTACTTACAGAAAAGTCTCAAGAAAATCCCAGTCTGCACAAGCATTACACAGTAGTTCCTACACGTGTGTGCTTTTAGAAAAGAAAAGTCTACTCTCTATTATCTGAACCACAACTTTGGCAATTGTGTTTAGCTGGACTAGTAGCAACCACCTCTAAAGCACCTCAGATCCAAGAGCTACACAGATGGTAGAAATAGACACAGCAATTTCATTAAAAATAATAATAGTCAATGTGTGGAGGTTACAGGTGAAAATAACTTATTGGACCTGTAAGGAAAGGAAAAGACAAGACATGAATAAGAGTGTTCTGGGAGGACATTTAGACAATCACAGAAAAAAAATAGCTTGATGAAGAAAGCCTTCCAAAAAATGGAGCTGGCAAAAGAAAGACATATTTTGAAACAGCGACAAAAGAGTGAATTACGCCTGTGAGCTGAGAAGCTGAATGACAGTGCCAAGGTCAATGGGATGGTAGACAATAGCAAGAGAAAAAGTTAAGAGTTTTGTCATTTTCTAACTTGGCTATGAAAAGGAAAAAAAAAGGGGAAAAAAGGAAAGAGAGAAAGAGAGAGAGAAAGAGAGAGAGAAAGAAAGAAAGAGAGAGAGAAAGAGAGAAAGAAAGAAAGAAAGAAAGAAAGAAAGAAAGAAAGAAAGAAAGAAAGAAAGAAAGAAAGAAAGAAAGAAAGAAAGACCTGAGAACAATAGACAAAATAAATTTTTTTTTTTAAGAGCTAGAGTTTTGTCCCTGAACACCAAGGAGGCCAAAGAAAGAATAGGAAGGAATGGGAAATGGGAATAAACTGCACAACAAACATCAAGAAACAGCAAGTTCTGCAAAACTAGAAGTATAGTAATAGAAAATGAGAGTGTCTTTTTCTTTTCTCTGAGGCACAAGAACAATTTGATTATATGAGGGATTTGAGAAACATTAAAAAAAGAGATTTTGCAGGATAAGGAATGTTTCATTTACAGCTTGAGAAAAATACATGTTTCGGAAAAAATATGGAAGAAAATATCATTGCTGGTGAGACAAGTGGGAGTGAAAAGAGGAAGAGATCTGTATTTGTGATAACCATACATTTTAGAAACTAACATTTATACTTCAGGACATTTGGGAAAATCAATGAGAAATAGTACAGCTATTTTATCAAAGACAAACTAATTATTTGAGTTTTCCATTAGAAAAACTGATGTTTGATTGTGAACCATATTTCTGAGGGCTACACAGCACGCAGAGATAATAAAAATATTTTCTCTGAAACCCAAAAATTACTTTAAAAATAGGTTCTAGAGAATTAAGGAAGACAGATATATAGACGTACTTGCCTTGAAAATTAGAAATTCCCCAACTCCTCCAGTACTTTCAACCAGTATTTTTAATCTCTAAAGCAGGTTGTAGGTTTTTACTTTCCTCTGATGTGAATTAATAAATTGTTCGGCTCACCTTTCCCAACAATTCCCAAGGCAGAACCCACAGGAAGGGCGTGCAGACACCTTTGGAAGCAGAAGACTATTGAGCAGCTCATTGTGTGGCCATGGTTTCTGCTTCACTAAAAGCTGCAGCCTGTGTTTCAGGGTGATGGTATCCCTCTGAACTCCGGGGGAATTTGGAACGCAAGCCTCTCCCCAAAGGAAGGCACTGCCAGTTTGCTGGTGGCCACACCTGTAGCTCTGTCAGGGCAGGCGCCCTTAGTTTGAACATCCTCCTGTGCTTTGGCCTGAGCCAGCTCTCCAGACCCTGCCACCCAGAGAGGAGAGAGCTCCTTTCCTACCAAAGCATGTGAAACATAGGGAGAAAGACATAAATGATGGTTTTGAACATATTTTGTTCTGAAACAGTGGCTTTTATTTATGTGGAAACATGGATCTTCAGTGATAGCAGCTGTTGTACAAAGAGAAACAGTCTGCAAGATGACATCAAAGCTTAAAACCTTGTCCTTATCACAAGGAAGAAAAGATCTCACATCTTCCAGAGTGAGGACCTGCTGTTTTCTATGGGATGTGCCTAGGTGAGAGAATATGGTTCCCAGCAGCTATCTCCTACAGCCTTCTCTGATCAAGAGAGAAAGGGTGACCCCTGTGTCTTTGTAACCACAAGAAATAGCATCCAAGCCTCCCAGAGCCTGAGACCCCAGAGCTTCCTACTGGACCCCTGTGGCAAGCATGAGAGAAAACCTCTGGTGATGCCCAACTCTGTTTGTATAAATGGATTAAGAGGGGGCTGCACGAGGTAGCTGAATCACTCCAGGAGCGCTGGTGTTTGTCCAAGAGCAGTTTTTTCTCCCCTTAGAGAGTCATGGGCCACCTGTGGGTGTCTGAGCCAGCCTCACCTTCAAAATTTGTAGGAGCTCCCGGCTGTAGCCAGCGGATTTTAATTGCCGAAGTACCAGCAAGCCTCAGTGTGCAGATTCCCAATGCACGATGTGATTAGCTTGTTGCAAAACTGTATGAATCACTGCAATAATCCCATGTACTAAGAAAAGGAGTTTGGTACCTCTGTTCAACCCCTATTGTGCAATATACCTCTGACTGCTTGGATTTAAAGCCTCTTTTCTGATCAAAAACAAATTCACATATGTCCAGACTCTCCATTTTCCACTAAGCAGAAGAACGATGACTCATTAAATCCATTGTCTGCAGTAATGAGATGAGTGCTCATGAAGTTTCACACTCCAAAAAATACTCTGAATGCAAATTCAGAAAATTTAGAAACTTCACTTACCTGAACAGCTTTCATCCTGTTTTTCAGATCTTTTACCTGATCATTACAATTCCAGGGGATTAAGCTATAAACTTGGTGGAGGCTGCATGTGAGGCAGCAGTGTGCCACTGCCTTTGCAAATCAGGAGCTCAGTCCTGAGAGGGCATCTCTGTGCATCCCTGTTATCAGTGGTACCAGCAGCCTGTCAGAAGCGCTGTAGAGATCTGAGAACACTGTCAGTGACATGTTCAGTACCCAAATTTATCTTTGTTTTATGCTGCTTAAGATAAAAACCTTTGCCATCTTTTCAACAGACTGCTGCCAATTAATTTGCTGCTGAGGCTATCTAAACTTTCAAACAGTGCTGACATTTTCATTATTTGGCAAACTTGGCCTTCATTATCCACTTTGCCTCTCATCCAGGCTCCATAAGGCCTGAGATTTACCCTAAGTAACAGCTAATGGAATACATTTCTCAGTGAGAGAACTCTTTTAATCCGAAGAGATCAAATAACAGAATACTTGCACAGCAACAATTCAGCTGAAGATTGGATTGCCACACGCTTGCACCACCCTAATGAGCAACAGCAGATCAACAGGAGGGAAATACTATTTCCCAGCTCTCTTTCTTTAATCTTTTTTTAATCAACAAGAGGTGGAACCACAAAAAAGGAACCACCGCTCAATAGTCAGGGATGCTCCCTTTTAACATTTTTCCAGGCTCACGTTTTTACAGACGCACGAAAAAGACATATTCCTGCCTTTACTGGTTTGCAGACATAAGGATTGAAACATAGTAATTGCCATCAACACTTGCAAATGGAGTGAGGACTCTTATCTTGACCTTTGGAGAGCAACAATAAAGAAACTTCTTGACAATTTTTCCCTTATTCTTACATAAAGCTACACTCCTTTTCTGTTTTCAGTTTTCTCCTATGAAATAGTCACTAAGACCCAAATTCCAGGCACTTTAAAATGTATGTGAGCAGCAGAGGGAAAGAAAACACAGTCATTTAATTCACGTGATGTGAACATAAAACCTTGTCAGAATTCTTTAGCAGTGCTAAGCTAGAGGAAAGGCAGGAAAATGTGAATTTACATGACTTGAGGAATGCAGTTCAACATTCTGCTGCATTTACCATGAATGAGGTTGTTGGTATTTTTCTCACAGAATGATTTTTCTTGAAGAAGATCTGAAGGGGCAAAAGATATCCAGTGGAAACACATTAACTTGAAAGAAAATTTGTTTTGCCCTTTTCTGTTTTATTTTCTCATAATACACATAATTTTTATTATACAAAGGTTAAAAGCTTCAGTGAAATGCTATAGATTATTTTTCTTCATACGGAAAATCCACAATTTCAGCTTTTAACTAGACAAGAAAGATCATGGTGCAAATTCCCAGCATTTCTCTTGGGACAGATTTTACAGGCTCTCTCTGGACTGGTAGTAATCTGTGTGAACAACTGAACAACTTGCAAGATGCGCAGTGACTGGCAAGAGAAAACAGCCCTGGGCAGCTCTCAAGCCCAGGCACAAGCCTCGGATGCAAACCTCTTCCATCATCTTGCTGCTGTCTGCAGGCCAGGTGAGGATTTCACCCAGTGCCCAGCTGGAGGTGGCAGCATCCTTCCTGTTGCAGTATCCCCCTGCTCCTGGCTCTACGCTGATAAGATTTTGAACAGCTGTTTATAGAAGCTCTTTCATGTCTTTTCTTCCAGTTGGTGTTTTTCATATCCTCTGAACAGACAGAGTAGGGATTTGCCCAGTATGCCTAAGCTTTATGATTTGGTCCCCTCTGGATTAAATTTCTTTGCTTTTCTTTGCAGAAGTCTCTATATATGACTGAAAGTTTGCAAAGCACCAAAGGCTTTTTCTTTCTTTTCCTCTTTCATTTACAGGGGACTGTATGGCCTTCAAACAAAATACAGAAGGGCATTTTTCACATTGGTTTTCTACTGATTGATAACAAGTATGGGGAAGAAGAAAAAGTAAAACACTGTGAGAAAAATAATTCACCCCAACAGATTCAAATCATCAGGAAATATATTTTCATTTTCAACATGACTACTGGGCTGCAAGAGGTAAGGGAGCAGCAATATGTTCTCTCTTCCAAGAAGAAAAGGCACCCCTTTTCCCACAACACCACAAGTGATGTGTTAACATCAAATCTGAGACATGACAGAAAATTTCTGCTACCTAGAAACTACTGTGAAAGGGTTGTTGAATATTGATATGCACCAGATGCTAGTGCAAATCCTAAACAAGCAGGGAGTGACCAGTTTCAGACATCAAATATTGGCTGTAGCACACAGAAGGTATGGATAGAGTGAATCCAAATTGAAACTAAGCCTCGAGACAAAATACCCCACAAAACTTCAGTGGGCTAAAGCAATGTACCTCATATGCAAAACCATATTAATTGAAGTTGCAAAAATCTAATCAAAGAGTCAGTACTAGTCCAGTTCCAATTATACTTATTGTCCAAATTATATAATTATTACAGGAAAATTAGGAACAGACTTTTCAGGAGGGTCCAGCAGGACTAGTGAGGTGAAGCAATATGACCATACTTAAGGTGAAAGTTTTACTTTAGATCACTTCAGGGGTCCCTTTACAGATGTTGTATTTTAGAGGCTATGGGTTAAATTAGATAGAGGCAAAAGAAAGAAGATATGGTTATTGGTGCTCTCCATCAATCACCCAGCCAGGATGGTAGCACTGATGAGTTAGTTATTCTACAGGCCTTTAGGAGAAATCTCTTGATTCACAACCCTAATCCTTATGGGACATTTCAATGTCCCACACCTCAGCTGGAAATACCCTACTGTAAATGTGTGGACAAGTAAACTAGGAATTCCAAAAATTGTTTAATATAATTTCTTTTCTCAATTAATCAGCAAGCCAGCGAGGAAAGGCGCCCTCCTGGACCTGGCTTTGGTGAATGAAGAAGGGCTCATGGGAGATGCCACACGTGAGCATGCACCCTGATGAACAGAGCAATCATGCTTCCACTGCTCATCCAGCCAGCATGACTCACTTTTGGAATACAGTTTGAAGTCTGTAGAACGATGTCTTGCTGGTCTTACAGACAAAGGCACTTAGCCTTTGAATAACGACAACTTTTTTTTATGACAGCATGAAAGGTTTCACTTCAACAGCTGCAGAGGATTTCAGTTTGTCAGCTTGTGTGCCACCCAGCACAGTACAAAGACAGAACTGACATTATCTTTCTTTCATCTCCTGCCCAGCCTTGATAGTCACTCCTGGGATTCCTCATGCTGCTCTCAGTCTGTGGCTTTCCTCCCCTGGGAATACAAGTGTAGAAGAGACAAGGTAAGTGATGCTATTGTATACTAGAGATAACTCTGGTCTGCAGGACCTCTTCACTGGGATGTCACATGGCAAAGCAGAAGCAAACCCTGATAATGTTGTTGTTTTTCTACTGCAGCCATCTCAATTTAACTGAAGATATGTGCTCATCTGTTCACGCGAAGGAAGATTCAAATAAAGAGGAATTTATTGCATTGCAAAGGCTGGAGGAGGGAAGAACTGGGTTTCCAAAAAGAGTCTTTCATCTGCTAGATTCCTTTCAAGTACTTGTAATATTAGGATGGCCAGGACAATTTGGACTGATCCTCGGCTCTTTAATCTCTGCTGAAAATGTGTGCATTGAAATTTTTTTTCTTTCCTACATTTGTGAGAAAAGGTGTAAGTGGAGAATGTTTTTTTTTTCTATTAGATGTAAATGATGAAATAGGTATTTCTTGAAAATTCAGCTTGATGCCTGTTACATCAGGTAAGAGATCAAAGCACAAATACATTTGAGTGACAAAGAACAATTTAATCCAATATCTGAGAAATAAAACTAAGCACAAATTTTGTAGACAATAACTTTTTTAATCTAGCAGTATTTGGAAAAAAACAGAATTTATTATTATGTCTTGTATAAGTTTCTGTTTGGATGTTCTCCCTATTTAAACCATGAAGTTATCAGAATGTTTCACTGGGATCTTTTAGAAATGTTAGTTTCTTGCTTGTCTCTCCAAACTTGTTTCTCTTGAACCAAGAACGTATTCCCCAGTCTCGACTCTTTTTTTAAGGAGGTTGGGGTTTGAAAGTCATCCCCCAGAAACAGTGCCAGTGCCCTGGAACAAGTAGCTTCTGGAGAGAAACAAAAAGCTTCAATTACAGTAGCTCAGATTTTTTTTAAAATAGTCAAAGTCCAAAGCTCTTGACATAAGACTGGGGTCAAGAGATTAGTCTATCCCATTAACTTCAGGTATTTCATGGAGGTGACCGAGTTAGGATCCCCACCATGGGCAGTGCCACCTTATCTTGAACAATGGGAACTGTCCACCTGAGAGACTTGCCAGGCTTATGTACCCCACAGGAGTGGAGGGCAGCTGCTACACACACAGAGCAGCCTCTCACAGGGGCACCAGGAGGTCCTCTGGGCAGCCCAGGCTTTCTGAGGATGCTGACTCTGCATCCTCAGCCAGCTTCACAGTGGCTGGTATGGATGGGGTTGTGTTTTGGATTTGTGCTGAACACAGGCTGATAATACAGAGATGTTTTTGTTACTGCTGAGCAGGGCCTACAGAGAGCCAAGGCCTTTTCTGCTTTTTGTGCTGCCACGCTGGCGAGGAAGTTGGGGGTGCACGGGAGGCTGGGAGGAGACACAGCCAGGACAGGTGACCCAAACTGACCAGAGGAATATTCCAGACCATCTGACATCATGCTCAGTACATAAATTGGGGGGAAGAAGGACAAAGAGGGAGACGTTTGGAGTGATGGAGTTTGCTTTCCCAAGTCACTGTTACACGCAGTGAGACCCTGTGTCCTGGAGATGGCTGAACACCTGCCTGCCCATGGGAAGTAGTAAACTAATTCCTGGTTTTGCTTTGCTTGTGTGCGTGGCTTTTGCTTTCCCTATTAAACTGTCTTTATTTCAGTGCATGACTTTTCCAGCTCTTACCCTTCCATTCTCTCCCTGATCCCACTGGTGGGGCTGTGAGTGAGCAGCTGCATGGGGTTTGGCTGAGGGCTGACCAAGCTGAGATGACACAGAGAGGGCACGGACACTTCCAGTGGAAGTGGCCAGCCCAGACAGAGAGTTTCAGAAGCACAGGATGTTCTCCATGGCTTGCAGCATGGAGCAACTAAGCTGGCATCACACTCAGAGTAGTCAGAGCTCTGTAATCATGCTGCAATCCAGCTTCCTCTGAGAAGATGCAGTTTCACCAAGCCAAAGCTACAGTGTCCAAAAAGATTAGGAGTAGTGTTTTGCATATTTTTTCTCATGATAGACTAACAAAATAAATATATCTGGAAAAGACATAGTCAATAAGCAAAATGTGACAACAGAACATATTGTTTTGGTGAAAATAGTAGTTGCTACTTTATTTGTTACAGAACACTCCAGTCCCTCAGTATTTATGGTGTATGTCAGCCAAGGTTCACTAATAAAACTTTACATTTCATAAATTCTGAACGGTATTTTCACTGGCCACAATATTACACAGGCATAATTTTCACAAATAATATAATCATCTTGTTCTTCAAAGTCCTCTTGTTTTTCTTTTCTTTAGGAAGCACTGATAAGCGCACTCAGAAATCAGCCCATGTGGCTTCACTTTTTTGCTTTTATTATTACTCAGAAAACATTTTTTTCTGGACAGTGCAAAGGATTCATGTAGGCCGAACAAACAATGCCACTGAAGTTACCAGAAAGTACTCTCCTTACCACAATAGGAATAGCTTCTGGTGCATTCATCTCACATTCCATTACATCTCCTTCATTTGCAGTACAGTGATGGAGAAAGGGAATTAATTTCATATCACTTCAAGACTTCTCTGTCACTAAGCAATTGGTAATGTTTGATTCCTTTGTCCTTGAGTGGTTAAGTTTCACTGGCAGTAGGAAAATGTTATTATCTTCATTCTGCTGTAGTTCTAGGCTATACTTGGTCTCCCAAACATACCAAGACCATAAAAACTACTTATGAAAGAAATTTCAAACATATATATACATTAAAATTATTTATTAGATTCAGCAATTCCTTTTCCCCTACAGCAAAAAATCTGGCCTTTAGAAACTAGTATTGTATGAAGAATAAGCTGTCAATTCAAATACAAAGAATTCCTTTGCCCAATTGTATTTTTTTCCCATTTGAAATCCATTTTCAGGCTTTATTATCTAATAAATACCAGGTCCCAATTTATGTTCAGGCAGAATATTATATTAGCATTCATGGAACTCTGTCTCACTATTGAACCCTGCTTATATAAGATGAGCATTTTTCTTTAGACACAGATGTCAACCTAAATTTATTAGATTCTCCCACTCCTAATAATTGGTATGAAATTTTTGAACAGTCCCTGCACAGGAATTCATAGCCCATGCTGTAATGAGTCATTCGGCTTCACACGAAAAACTAGCAAGAAAACCACCTTCTCCAAAAGCTAAGATGACATATTAACACTTGCAAAACATGGCATTGCATCAAAGAGAATGAGAGTGTTCTCTAAGGTATTGAGCACAGCAACACATGCAAAACCCCGTGTGTGCATCCCTTGCCTGTCCTCTGGAATGATATGAGGGACAACATTTAAAATTGCTTATTAAACATTTTAACAGAAGAACAAGTCAAAACTGTTCAAGATTGCACAGGGTCTATATACGGCCGAGGAGCTAAGAGCTTGTTTGTTTTTTCCTCGGAGCACCATTGTCTTCAATTTGTTTTTCCTATTTTGCTTTGCTATTATAATGGATTGGACTTCTCTTTTGGGAAACTGCTTGTGAATACTGCTATGATCAACTAAGAAGGAAATCACCTGCAAAAGAGAAATTCAAGATGCTAGTTGGTTCCTGCTCCACACTGATAGAGAGACAACACAGATCCGTGTCCAGTCACTTCTTAAAATTTTCTGATGAGGGGTATGCCAAAGTCTCCCACATCTCTGTCACTATATAGAGTTGATTTTTTTTCCCCCCAAAATCAATTACATCTTCTTTTCTGTAATTAAATCGAACTCTTCTTGCCATTTGTGGAAAACAACTGGACATGGAAAGAAATTAATAGTTGTGCCTTTTTTATGTTACCTTCAGAAATGTGTATTAGAAACCTGTTTTGATCTTCACCACATTTATCCTCTCTGCCTAAGACTAAACAAAGGCAGTACTTTCAACATGTCCCTCAGCGGTGACATCTTTAAGTCATCCTTCTTATTAATGCTACTTTTCAGCTTTTGGCATTTTCTGCTCACCCACACCTTTCAAAGGGATTGAAAGGTCCAGATCGGAAAACACCAGAGTGAAACAGAAACTTACTGTCCGGCTGCAAATTTTTTTTTTGGAAAAGATCCCTTTCAAGGCAGGGGACACAGTTCAGTCACCAGCACAGAGGCATCTACTGTCATTTGAACTGTCCTACAGATCTCCCCAGCTGACAGATGCTGCTCCACAGGACACAGGTCTCCCATGGCTGTATATTCCCTAGTCCCACAGAGATCTCTCAGGCATCAAAAGCAGCAGAAGTGATACCATGTTCAGGTAACTCAAACGATTTCTCTGCCTGCTTACAGACAAGGATAAAAAATAACCTTCCAAGATACAAGTCAGGATCAATTTACTTCATTCATTTTAGAAATGCTTGTGCCTTTGTGGGCCAGACAGATTTCTACCTGCCGCATGTAATGCAGGTTTAGGCTTCCTGAGGATCTGGAAGTATGAAGCTGGTGTATGATTTCCTGCTCTTCTCCAATAATAAACTTCACTTTTAACTTAATCTATATATTTACATATGCCTAAGTACCTTTTTGTTGTATGATTTATTTCACAAGCTCTAAATATTGTTAATTATATCAAAGACTGGTATCCAACCCCAAAACAGACTTTCATGAAAGTTTTACTGGAGGAACTGGGTGTAAAACTAAGACTTTGCTCTTCATTTGACTGAGCCTCTGTTCTTCCAATTAGGCTTCTAACCATCTTCCTAGCCATCTACATAACTATGTAAGGGTGTATATATGGTCTCCCTAACCTTCTTTTGCAGTTAACAAAAAAAGACAGACCTTCCAGACTCTAGGATTGTCATTGCAGAAATATGCAAAGGGCCTGGAAGAAAGTTTACACACCGAATCTTTGAGCATCTGTAATTTTCTTTATCCCTTGATATGGCTTTGACTGTTTCAACCAACTCACTCTAATATTTCACCCATGCCCAGTCCAGATGATAGCAGAATTTCTCTCCTAAACAGGTGTCCCACTTCAGGACACAGATCTTTCACCTCACTCTATAGAAACCCAACTCGGACGGTCTAAAACACAGCCCTCCAGATGTCTGAGGCACAGAAACTGAAACAACACACAAAAGAGTAAACCCAGCTTCAGGGCAGAGGAGCATCCGTGTGGGTCCTGCGGAAACCCAGGGCCAAGGGCTATGCAGGTTAGACAGCACCAACCTGCACTAACAGTGGGAGAAATACAGGTATCAGCCAGGGAAATCCTTTATCTGGCCTCATAATTGAAAAGTTATCATCTTCCCTGATGGAGACAGCTTAGGACAACAAAGCCTTTGTTTTAGGAGTCTCTGTGTACCCAAAAAAAGCCAATTGAAAGCCATATGTTGCTGGGTGATGGTGGCTGTAGCACAGATTTGTGGATCCCATCCAAAAAGGTTAAAGGGAAGTTACTGACCACACGGATTTTTTCTTTTCTACTCCTATCCTCATTAAACAGTCACAGGGAATTTCTGCAGGTAGGTCAAGGGTGAGGACTGACTAACCATTTGAGAAATCTCAATGTAAATTTTAAGGGGAACAGGGAGGGGCTCCAGCTTTCTGACCACCTTCATGGCCTCCTCTGGACTGGCTCCAATTCCATGTCCTTTTTTTGGGAGCTCTGGAACTAAATTTATTAACATGAAGAAATTTCAACGTATAAAATTAGTTTTAATTGAAAACTGGCACTGATACAAGTATGTTGCTGAGAAGGGAAATACGGATTTTGATACTGGCAGTGCTGAGCTCCATAGTGGGCTGTTATTTGCTAATGTTTTTATACATACAAAACATACACCCATTAGCAAGCCACTTCACTAAATAAGTAGGGTACAAATGTAGTTAACAATTATTGCAGCTGAGTGAGTACAGGCTCTTCTCATCTGCACTCAGGCATACAGAGAGCTTATGCTTACGTGTGAAAAAAAATGACCACTCTTTCTTTATATGATTTGCCTTTCTTCATTATCTGTAGAATACAAAAATAGCAGCAGGGACAAAACCCTCCAGCATGATTCAGAGAGCTAAGAAAAGCCACAAGCCCCCTGCTAATGTGATGTGAATTCGCATGCAGAGCTGCTCACTGCTTTGTGCAAAAAGCCTGCTGCATCTCTGCTCACTGCCTTCAGATCACCTTCGTACGTACAGACATGCATACAGTGGGGGAGCATGGCACAAAAAGAGCCCCCTCACTGAATTCAGTTGTAGTGCTCCTGATGAATTAAACAAGGAGCAGAGTTTGCCTCAGGTCTTGAAGTCAGGGTGTCTGTATAAAATTACGTCTTAACTGCAGGTCTGTGCATAGCACAAGACGTTTGCATTTTGGTTTACCCTGAAGGAAACCCTGGGCAAGTCAGTGTGTCAAAAGGCTGACATCGTTTTGGTACATCACAAGTCCATGGCTGAGGAATGAAGATCATGCCCCCACCATGCTGCTGTGATCCATGAACCTATGATCCATCTTTCCCTGCTGCAGCCCAGCCTTTAAGCAGATTTGTTGTTCTGGTAGGCACAGCATCCCCCACTGTCAGCTCACCTTGTAACCCCATTTAGTGCTAGACCCATATTAAGGGAAAAGCAAAACCACATTTATTGTCACAGAAGACAGAAGTAATGTACTTTATTTATGGAATTGGGAATAAAGTTACAAAGTAAAAAAAAAAAAAAAAGAAGAAGAAGAATTAATTATGAAGTGAACTTAAAGTATTTCTCTGTCCTCATCTGCTCTGTCAGGAGTTGTTGGCAGATGTTGCTGCTATTGATAAATTCTCACAAGCAAATACCCATCAGTGTGTTATTTTGGAGATCCTGCCTCTTCCTCTGCTCACAGTGCCCTGTTTCTATGCTTTCTTAAAAGGAAAAGCTTCTAAATATTTATGAACCTTTGAAATCTTTTCCATCTCTCCAATATTCTCTTTTTCAGCTATTATTGTGACAGTTTGCATCATGTTTCAGTTTCATTTCTTTTTTTGCCTCCTGCCAGTCAGTGCAGACAGGTCCCTCAAGGCTGGGTTTTGTGTCACTAGTGCTGTACCTGCTGCCCAGAGCAGCTGGCTGGGTTCCAGTTGATGTTTAACCACTGAGGCAAATGCAGCAAAGTAGGTCATTTTACTGAACTTTCCTATTTCTGCTATGTGTTTCCACCACCAGTTCAGCCAGAGCTGTGATTTACCACAAAATTTCAAACATCATATCTTTACTGTTCCTTCAAATCTAGTAGCACTTCTCTAACACCCAGTTCAGCAGGTTTCCTCCCCACTCAGATAATAACACCCAAAACACTGGGTAACAGAGACAGAAAGTAGAGCGGAGTCTGTTGCCTTGGGCTGGGTTCAATCTGCCCTAGGCAAGCCCTGGACTCAGCGTGACGATAAAGAGACTCACAGCAGTGCAAAAAAAGACTGGAAAAAAGACCAGGGTTCATCTGTGTTCATTCACATTCCCTGCCAGGGATGCCTGTGCCCTGTAGATCTCCACTTGCCTGCTGCAAAATCCAGACCTGAAAATGGGGAGAGGTTAATCCCCACTTCCTAGTGTCCTGTGTGGAGTCTTGGCCTTGAGCACCCAGTGGGACAGTGGGAGGCCACGTTGCCCCTCCATTCCCAAGGAAGAGCCACTGTCATTCTGATTCAGCAGCTGTCCAGAGATGCTCGTGCAGCCCAGCCCTGCAGCAGTTCTGGATGTCCTTCCCTCCACACCAGCTCACTGTGTGAAAACAAAACCTGTCACTGACCAGCAGAACAAAGCACCTAAAAGCCAACCCTTTCTGCAGGGAGTATGCTTCTCCAATTAGGGCACCTTCCCAGCATCTCTGTTTTTAAGTGCCATGGCAACAGGCAGTATGAACATTAACAAGCTGAATGGAATAAGAGGGCAGACTCTCAAACAAAAATAAAGTCCATGTTACAGGAGTGGACTGCGCAGAATGACACAAAAGCCAGCAAGTCTAGAATAGATTTTAAATGTGGTATGTAACAGGTTCAAATTTTTGGAGCTAGTAAATAGGGTAGAAGGGGTAAAGACTTGTCAGATGAGTCCTGCTAAGTTGTTTCCCATCTAATTATCTCGGCATATGGAATTGCAGATGTGTTGGTTGAAGTAACCAGCATTATCTGATAATAAACAAGAACAGTATGCTTAAGACATGATGTGATTTCTATTCTTCTTACTTCTTCTCATTTCTAAATGGTAACCCAGTTTACTTTTATCCCTCTTTACAGGCAGGCCCTTATTTTTGCGTTGTGCTGGGACTACCAAAAAATACATGAAAATTAGGTTTTGTGAGGGCACAAACCCAGTAATTTCTTCCCTCACCCCATTGACTGCAGAGACATTTTTCTGACTTTCTTATATATGTACATTAAATTCACATACATACAGAGTGTGATGCAACCAAATCAAGAAAAGGCGAAGTCACCAAGAACATAAACAGAGTAAATAAATACTACTGAGAATTCTTTAATGCTGGAGTGCTGCTCTCTGTAGTTACGTAAATAGAGCTAACTAGTCGCACTAGTTACTAGGGAGCCATAAAAACAGCCATCTTTTGAACTGATATCAAACCCTATCAGACTGCCTGTCCATCAAGAAATCTTCTAGGAAAACCTTGGGGGTCAAACCACATTTATTTTTCAATTGGTGATGTTTCTGCCTCTTGAACCTCAAAAAGAAAATAGTGACTATCAAGGTCTGTGGCACAGGTCTGTGTGCTCCTGACGGTGCACAGCACCTATCGCAGCTGAGCTCAGTCCCGATGGAGGTTGCAAACACAAATAAACAGTCAGTTAAAAGCTCCTGAAACCTTACTTTAAGAAATTCCGAAAAGAAAGAGATAAAAAAAACACATTAGTTTTGCAGCTAAACTGAGTCTGCACATCTGCCCAACAGTGTCAGAGGCTGCCAGGACCTCCCAGCTGCTCACCTACTCTGCAGAGTCACAGGACTGTGGCTAGAAACAAGGTGCCTTCTCCACGGCAGCACAGCCATCCTGAGTGCGTCCGTCAGCACTGCTGCCCGTGTCCTCTGTCTGCTGACCAGAGCTCCATGAACTCGTGAGCTGCCTATGCAGAACCCTAGTGTCAGGAAATTAGTTGGTTCTTCAAGCAACTTATTATCACTTTGTCTTGAGCTGGAAATAAGGACTGAGCTGCATTTTTGCTAGCAATGTTTTCTGCCCGATACAGCATCACAGTAAGAGTATAAATGTTCACAAAGTGTAGTTCTCAATGGTCTGCTTCATTGGTTTCAACAATGAAACTTGGTCTCCCCCAGAAGATATGCTAAGTCCTCACAGTGATGAATGAATTCGTATTTAGTGTACAGTTCAGAAAAGGAGTTTTGCTCTTTACAGGTTTAAATTCATGCAGCATGTCTAAGAAAGAAAGAAAAGGATTGAATGCCTATGGATTCAAACATGTTCAGTTTTCTGAGCATATGAGTCCAATGAGCAAGCAGTTTGCTATACGTAAAGTTTTCTAAATCCCTTTTAACAGATATAAATAACCTGATTTTTAGTTCACAGCGTTCCAAGTTTTATCAGCAGAATACTATGTCTCATGTACTTTTCAAAGTCCAAACACAAATATATGCCAAAAATAAACTCTGCTACTTTGTTATCTCTGCTTACTGGGACATTCTTGCCTGCTTTTTAAACTCAAGTTATTGCTGCATATTTATGGATTTGAATAGAAACAGCATGAAAAGGAAGGCAAGGGAGTTTTTTAGAATGCCTTCTGTAAAGACGCTCCTAAACAAAACTCTGTGAAAGGCTGGCCTTCTTGTAGGTTCGCCTGTTCATCTATCACAGTTGCACAGTGAAAATATTTTTTCAGGGTGGAAAAGAGATACTGGACAAAGGGAGTTTGCTCTTGAGGAGTTTCCTTTCCTTCTGGGTGAAGTTATCCAACTGCTCTCCTATGTTTCATCTTACTTCTTCTCCAAGTCCCAGGACTGCTTCCAGAGAAAATGTTGCAAGGAGTGATGACAAACAAAGCAGCACATAACCAGTAAGAAAGTACGTGGAATCATTCCCATATTAACTTTCAAATCTGAAGATGGTCTTAATATAAATGGTTGGACTTCTTTCGAGATTGGAACAGGCTGCCCAGGGAAGTGGCTGAGTCACCATCCCTGGACGTATTTAAAAGATGTGTGGATGTGGTGCTTAGGGCCATGGTTTAGTGGTGGACTTGGCAGTGCTGGGTTAACACTTAGACAAGATGATCTCAGAGGTCTTTTCCAGCCAAGGAGCCTATGGCTCTGTGTGCTGTGCAGGACTGCAAAGGTGAGTAATCCCAAGGAGGGCTGCTGTGGGCCCCCAAGCACTTTGAGCAGAACTGTTGTGAAATGGGACCAGCCTCTGAGACCGCAACACACTGAGCAGTGACGTTACCAGTCCGGCTGAGCCCTTGTCTCCTCAGCAGTACAGGTTGTCCCAGTGCTATTTCCCCTCTGAACCGGAAAGGTTTTCCTTGCAACTACCATTAGCAGCCTGGACCACAGGCACAACGAGCTGGGGCTGCTTCCCTGCCAAGACTAGTCTGGAGGGACCAAGGCATTATCCCAAATAAGTTCAGTGTGAGAAGTGACAGTGCCTTCATCAAGCTGTAGCTGTTCCCATAGCTCTCCTCACAAAACCAGCATAACCCTGTGCTGGTGTTTCTTGACCTGCTCCCCTGAACCCCACAGTCACAGATCCTCCATCAGAGGAGCAAGGAGAAGTTGCCCTTCTTGCAGCTTTGATCTAAAGACAGGTTTCCAGGCTTTCTCCTCCACGCTTCTCACTTCAGGCTAAATTTCCTGTTTATCACTCCTCAGTCTCTGTTCCCCTGAAACAATCCATTTTCCCAGGCAGTGGCTGGTTGAGCTGGCCAAGACAACCCTGTGCTTGCTCTCATGCTGAGGTCCACAGGCAATCAGTCACTGGAGTGTCTGCTTGTTGCTGGCAGATGGATAAGTGCCTCCTCTTTTCTGTTTTCAAGTTATTTCAAGCAACAAAAACAGACATCCAAAACCAATCTCTAAATGCTACTTGAGAAGCAGAGCCAGGGCCTCTGGACAGTGGAGGAGCAGCTCCTGAGTTGGTGATGTGGGGAGATGTGGGCTTGGGGCAACCTCACTGAAATGCGATGCTGCATCAGCATGGATGATCAGGAATCCCCATGAGAGGAGTCTGGGTCAGAAAAATCACTTAGCTGTTTTATAAAGACTTGACCATAGGAAAGAGAGTATTGCTTTATACATGACAGACCTGTGGGGGAAAAGAGGAGCAGCCTGTGGGAAAGGACTGTCCACAGCTCTAGGGTCTGGAGGGAGCACTATCACAGTGCTGTGCCCCAGGGGAGAGGAGAAGTGCAGCAACAAGAACATCTGAGACCCAAGGGGTTTGTTAACACACCTTCCAGATATGAAAAATCACAATGATAACAGGTATCATCTTCATAAAATAGCCATGCTCTGAAAAAGTCTGAAGGCCTTTCACTGGAAGGAAGCTGAAAGGGGCCTAGGGAAGGTAGTTTTGTACTTTATTAAATTCTGTATGCTTTATCCTAGTTTTTGTTGAACTTTATGTTCCCTGTAGTTTTAAAACATAACACCCAGAATTCTATAGTTACAGTTTTTCTTTCTTCTAAAGAAAGAAATTAGTTCAAAAATTATTTTCAAATATTCTAATTTTCTATGAAGATTATTGAGCGACAATTTGGAAAATTAACATGGACAGAAATATCAATTACATAAACACCAGATATGGATATTTTACAGATGTGAATCCAAGTGTAATAACTCATATTATGCAGACTTCCCTAGTCAAACAATCCATTGGAGGGAGTGAAGAAGTTATTTTCTCTACCAAATGCTTTTTTGTTCATTTCTTTTGACAAACAAAATGTAAGCATATTAATAAACAAAATTTTTTCTAAATAAACATAGAAATCTACTAATTTTTTATGTCTTCAAAATATGATTCATTAGTGTCAGCTCCTGCCACCTCATACTAATTAATTTATTAATTTTTAAGCAACCAAAGGGAATGAATTTACATAATACCTTGATATATAATTGATGAGCTCTGTATTGCAGATGCTTTTGAGTCAAATAGCTGGAGCAGCCTGACTGAAGTGTTTTTCATTGAAATGTCACAAAAGCATTTTCTGAGCTGTTGCCTGTCCACACTGGCCCTGAGGCAGCAGGACAGGGCAAGGATGCTCAGAGTTGCCAGCATGCTTGGCTTCACATGAAAAGAGAAATTCAGGGGTTTGTCTTGGGATGGTTGCAGTCAAAAATTCTCCATCCTTTGTATCTCTGAGAGTCGGAAGAGAGAACTAAGTGACCTGAGACATTTCCAATGCCACTGGCCAAAACCATAAAGGAGAGTATTTTTCAACTGGCAAATCCTGTCTGGATTTGGTTTTAAGTAGCATGGCACAGAAGGATGGCCTAGAAGGAAAAATAAAGTGAAATTTCACAGAATCACAGACTATTCTGAGTTAGAAGGGACTTGAAGGATCATTAAATCC
>VYZQ01120696.1:54467-71010 GCA_013400655.1 Mystacornis crossleyi
GTCCAAATCTGAAGTGAATGACCCATGCGGGGATCAAACTCATGACCCAGTTGGAATTATTAGCACCATGCTCTGACCAACTGTACTGCAAGATATCTTCTGTGGAAATCAAGGCCATGACTGTGGATTCAAATGTCACTGAAAAGACTTTTAGATAGTACATTAGAAACATTTTCCTAACATCAGCAAACCCCTTTTCAATTCCTCTGACAGTTCATCTCCTAAGGAGACTGAAATTTAGCTACTACAGGGCAACACAGAAATTCTCCCTCACAAATTGGGGTTTGTATTTGTTTATACTTTGGCACCATTATCAGAAGTCATACGGGGAAAAAGACACATTTTCTTTTCTATGCACAGGGTGCACTGCTGGGTGACACAGGCCAGGTGCAGTCCTTTCACAGAGAAACAGATTCAAGTTGAATCAAATGGGGCGAGGCAAAGTCATGTAAGACACTCCACACCATTTAAGAGTTGGTCACTTTTCTTGGGTCAGGCAAAGAGGACATCAAGGGGATGAGAAAGCTGTACCTTACCCCTCTTGGCTCAGCTTGGCCTGACTAGTGTAGTTTAAAGCAACAGCTCTGTATTAGCCAAGGGAAAATCCATTAGGTCACAGAGAACTGATGATTTCACAGTGTCATGGATCAGATCCACATTCATTAAGCTTCAGTGGTCTCCACTTACTTGATCTTTCCAAGCAGTGTTTGCTCTCACCCTGGCCCCTAACAGACAAAGTTGGTAGAAAGCCTTCTGTCATTACCGATCTTTAGGTGATGTTACATTTTTCTCATTCCCACTGGCAGAATAAAGCATCTGGGAGTTGTTTGCACTAATAGCAGCATGAAAAATGTGAATATATTTTTTCAAAAAAAGGAACAAACTCCAACAATGACTTGGCTTTGATTCGGTGGAGAGGGTTGTTGATGATTGTATCAATGAGAGCAGATGTTTTCATTTTCGTCTGCAGTGAGATTTATTCTGAATAGTTAAAATATATTAGAATTATAGAATTGTGGAAAGAGAAGTAAGGAAGGGAGGCAGGAACGAAGGCAGGAAGGCAGGCAGGCAGGCAGGCAGGCAGGCAGGAAGGAAGGAAGGAAGGAAGGAGGAAGGAAGCATCAGGTTGGTTTAGCAGGACCTTTCCTAAAGCCATGCTGGCTCAGCTTGATCCCCTGATTGCCGTGTGATGACACTCAAGGTGATCTGCTCCATGACCTTCCCTGGCACGGAGGTCAGGCTGACAGACCTCTCATTCCCTGGATCCTCCTTCTGGCCCTTGTAGATGGGTGTCACATCTGCCAACCCCCAGCCAGCTGGCACCTCCCCAGTTAGCCAGGGCTGCTGATACGTGACTGAAAGTAGCTTGGTGAACTCTTCCAGCACTGTGCTGAAACTACACAAGAACTGTGCTGGCATTACACAAGAACAGGCACTGACAATGTAAACAGCAGAGCAAGAAATTCACTCCCCTTGTAGGAGCAGACAGAGATGTGATTTTTCTTTCTATGTGGTATCTGCCTTGTTTTAGGATCCTATACATTCATTTCACTGGGAGCTATTTTATTTCCTCAGTGGTTGCCACACAACTTGCCACACAGCTGTTGTCAATTAATAACAACGGGATATTATAGTAAAATGAACAGCCTGTTAGTTCACATCCTGGTTTATTTTCATGCCTCACTCTTGAGAAAACCAACAGGCAGCTGCGCTGTGACTTTGAACTGGTCCCTATTCATTTCCTACTGGGGTGTGCTAGGACACCAAAATGTATTATGCATGCACACCAGCTCAAAGGAGCCTCGTTCTTGCTTCAAGCCTGTGGAAATAATACATTGGATCTGATGGTGATACAAATAGGAGTAATTATGCAGAAATCAGCCCATGTTCCATTGGTAATGGCACCTCATTAATTTTGCTGAAACCTCCCTAAATTATAGCAATGAATTCTGCTGTCAGGTTTGGGTTTGGGGTTTTTTGTTTGTTTGTTTTTCCCTTTCATAAGCAAATTGTGCCATAGAAAAGTAAGAAGGGGACATTTCTGCTGGGTTGCAATGGATAAATTTCCCATCAGATAAAATGGTGGTGAGAGTAAGAGCTGTGATGTCTAGAACACACTGAAATTGTGCTTGCTAACAGCTGTAGAGAAAGTATTACTTTGACAAAAAAATCCAAGATTTAGTTCCAGAAGTGGCAGAGCCCAGTTTCCAATGGATTTCTGTCCTGTAGGCTGTTGAATTGCATGAAGATTGCAGCATGAACTCACCATGTCAGCAAACATGACAGAACACTCCAGGGAGAAAGAAATAACATTAATTTTGAGAAAAACTGCTATAACCCAGTTGGGGTTTTTTTATTATTAGTAGTAAATGCCAGATAATCTCCTTAGGAGACAAACTTTGACAGAGGAGAGGACTCTTCACTTGAGCCTGTGCATTGTGCCGCTGAAGGTCAGCCATGAAACACAACTCACCAGACACCTTGAAGACAGAAAAAGCATCCCTTGGCTCTTCACATGGATCCTCTGGCAAATGGTACAATCTGAGCTCAAGCTGGAGTAAGAAAATGAGTGGAAATGCAGTGTCTTTGAGGCCTTTGGGAGTCTGACAAATCTGTTTAAAACTAAGCAGCAAGTTTGAAAATTATTGAGAAGGGAGCTAATGGTAGACATATCTCTGCAGAAAAAGAGATTGAGCTTAGTTTCTTCAGGAACCAGGCTAAGAGATACACTTTCATTATGGTCACATTTCACATCAAGTTTTCTTCACATTTTGTCACCCTGTCCTGTTGATGGAAGGGGTTGGTGGGCACCTGGAAGCCAGCCAAAGTAAGCCCAACACAATCACTTTTATGTTTACTCTTTTTCAAAAGTCCTTCTCAGACTATTTACTCTGATTGTCTCCATATACAATACCCCCTATTTTCTCTGTCTTCTGCAGAGGTGTTTCTTACGTAAATATATGATCACCCGTGTTTTTATTAAACTTTAGTTACTTATTTGTTTCCTTTTAATTCACCAGTTGTGCTACTTAATAATTTTATTTTGCTTTGCCTTTCGAAGTCCATATTCAGTCTTTACTAGTGCAACACATTATTCACTTAATTCTTGAGGTATACAGTACTTCCAACAAATGCAACAATAGCCTTTCCTCTAACAAGCTTACAGCTCAAATGATAGATGATAGAAGAAGCCTGAGCTGGGGGCAATCAAAATGATAAGACTTTCACAGTATACACTTGAGAATGAATTGACCACAGGGTATATATAGATCATCACATCCTTGATGGCATGTAACCGTGTAATCAGTGTCTGATAATGGCTTCAAGACATCAAAGCAATGAGGTTTTAAAACAACCTTCTTGTTAGAGTTGTGGGAACAACAAAATAAGTCATCCTTAAGCTGGAGCCTGGTGTGTTTCTGAAAAGGACTGTGAGATGCTGTTGCCTGCAGCAGTGGGGGAGTGGATTTTTAAAAATTTTATCTTTTTTCCCACAGTATTGTTTTTGTATTTTCTTGTTGTGAACAGGGAGGGAAAGGGGCTTTTTACAGTGTACGTTTACAGAAGGTGAATGTCAAAGCTGCATGCATAAGGAACAGCAGTCAAGGCACAGCACCTTGGGAACGGATGAAAAAATGCCAGCACAAGATCCAGCGAGAAAGCAGGGTCATTAAATGCCTTTCCACTACCTTGCCCACCTGCACCTGTGGTGGCTCCTGTCCATGCCTAAGAGGTGAAAGTATTTAGTTTATTGCACAAGAGATGGACATTGTGCATTAGGCTGATCCCAGCAGATCACAGACTAACCCAATGACAGCTGTCAATCTGCCTTCAGAGCGGATGGGACCTGGCACTGCTAACTTACCAAACCACGTGAAAATAAACTATAAACTATTTTCCAAATAAGCAGTTGTTTATTCTAGCTTTTGGAGAGCAAATAAAGGCAGCGAGGAGAAGGAAGGTGGTCTGCAGGTCAGAAAGAGAAGCAGGGGCTCATGGCCAGAAAATGATCTCACAATTGACTGTGATCTGCTTACGAAAAATAGTTTCTACTCCATCTGCACCAGTATATTTGATGATAAATGGCTCTGCTGGTGGAGTGGCTAGACATCTTAAGAAAAAATTAAAGGGTTTATTTGATTACATGGGGATAACGCATTTGTGCAGGCAAAGCATAATTAAATACCACACTCTCTACAGCCCTCAGAATGTTGCTGCAAGGTTAAGGTATTGTCTTTTTCACTTGTGCACTGATTGCATTTTGCCTACTCACATGCACACACACACACCGAGTCTGTCAGCTTGCTGGATTTGCCACTTTTCTCCTGATTTGAAATAGTCTTTTCTTACTGGAGAAAAAAACTTTTCTACCACTGCTGACAGTTTTCCCAAATACTGTAGTATTCAGGGAGCAATGACAGGGAATAGCTTATTCATCCTGTGTGTTTCTGCTGTTGATCATACCTAGAGACTGAATCCTGTTTGAAATACAGATGTGTTTCCTGACTGACTGTTTGCCTAGAAAAAGAGATATCTGAATGAGAAAGGCTGAAAGGGAACCAGTGATATAATTGTAGTCTTTAAAATTTTTTATTGGATTTTAAGTAGGAAGAATTTTTCTACAGTGTTACACGGCAGGGAAGTCCAGCAGTTTCTGCCCACCACCTGCTTGATGGCTTCAGAGCCCCAGATCCCAGAAGCCAGGCTGTATGGAGCCTGCTTTCTCCCTGTTTTCTGCCATACCTGAGCTAACACCACTGAATGCTTCATTGTCTGTCACTCCGCAGAAGCCAGACAACACTGTTTTGTTGGAGTTTTTAAAGCACCTCTAAGTGCTTTGGCACATAATTATTTCAACAAAAAACGCTCTTCAGCTTCTCCATTCTATGCCTACTTCACTCTCCTCTTCAAGTCACCTTTTGCTGCGTGGCTGCTGAAACTTTGACATGGAAAAGGGCACCTGCTGTTTCTGCAGTCGCTGTCTACCACCCCATCCATGCCTACCCAGGGAAGCTTGTCAGCTTACTATATTGTCCAGTGGGGGCAAGGATGGCCTTTGATCAGCACCCAGCCTGCACGGATCTTTCTCTGAGCACAACAGCAACACAAACATATTGACAAAACAGTACTTGAAGCAGAAACAGGATTCTGCCACAAACGCTCTCAAAAGCTCCTTTCCCTCTCTGTTGTTGTGAGGAGTTTGATCTCTCTCTGTGCACCGCCTTCACCAAATGTCTTTCACAGAACACTCAGGGGGTTATGGGTAATTTCAAGGGTTTCAAGTGCATTCCTCCTATGTTTTGAATGCAGACGTAATAGTAACATCTCCTGCTTGATTTTCTTGAAGAGTTTTTTAATGCATTTCACAGTGACTTGATTTGGTGTTTCTTATTTTTAGGTGTCTTTCTGGAAATAAAGATGTATTTTTCCTCATGAAAGAGTGGAGGGTGTTTACTCCTCAGCTCTTCAGATCTGCTTCACCTTACTCCATCTCTTTCAGGATAAGCCATTGATATCAGGATTGGGGAAACATAGTACATTAAACTTTCTGAGACAAGGCAGCAGCAAAAAATCTGGGGTGTGATGGTTCAAGCATGGGGTGACACAGTATTTGTGCCATGTCTTGGTGATGGAAAGAAGGATTCAGCAGTTGTCACTGCTGAGGCCCTCAGAGACACTTCTTGCTCAAATGTGGAGTTGGCATCCACAAACTGTTTCCCAGAAAACCAGTGGTGGTTACACACATGGCAGACTATAGCATATGCCTCTTAATTCTTGAGAAAAGTACTCAAAATTCCTTATGCAGGTATATAACAATCCAAACTCCCTGAAGGGAAGGAGAAAAGGGGTAAAATGCAGCATGGATGATGGAGCAAGAGGACCAGATGGGACAGCCACCTTGCCAGCTGTGATCAATCAAAGAAGTGTGATCAATGAAAGTGTCTCCAGAACATGTGGTACACCATCACCGAGTGATGCCTTCTCCAGCCTCTGAGTCCCTAAACAAACTGCAAGAGATCTCTTAACACCCAACAGTGCTAACAACAAAAATACCCCTGTTATTCACTTTACTCACGTGCCTCTGTGCTGAGTCTGGAGAGTTTCTAGGTAGNATCACCTTACCATTGACCAGGTGGAAGTCATTTTAGTGGGGAGGCTTTGCCCTGAAAACTGCTAACTCATTGCTCCATGTCTGGAGTAAAAGTAGGGAGCCCAAGGGAAGTTTTATCCTCACAGGTTCAAAGGCCATCACATAAAACATGACTGGAGGTGCCATCAAAGTTTTTCTTGTCCAGCCTTTGTCTGGTGATCCAGCTTTCCTCTTGCCAGTCCTGACTCCATTTCAGTCGCCTAGAATAGGTAATGCATTATTCCTTCATGTTCATATACAGATAATGGCCCAGAAGGTGTAGTGACTAGAATAGCTTAGATTTGGTTCCAACTGAGCTGTTTAAAAAATAATTGTGGTTTCAGATTAAGCCAAGCTTAGCTTTTGTCCTGAGTATGAACTTCAGACCAACCCAAGTTACATGTAAGCTCTTTGTAAGGCTGGTTTTGAATTTTCCAGTAAGAAAAAGGCTTGCTTGGATACAGATCCGTGTCACTGCATCTGCCTTGATATGAATTGAAATCATCATTAATCTCTTGAACCTAAAACATATTTTTTGCTTCTTGAACTTAAAAACGATGGAAAAATGGGTCTATTGATAGCTGCTGTTAGGCAAGAAGAGATCAAATTGTGCTAAAACAGAGTTTCTGTAGCAGTCTGCCAGAGCCTTCAAATTTTTGTCACCTAGTAAAAATTTGGGATATTAGACTGATATTTGGGATCAAAGACTGATTCACGCTGTTACTCTAGGCAATCAAGGAATTTTTATAATGTTTTGCCCCTTTTTGAAGTATCTTAAGCCATATGTAATTCATTGTAGTTCTAACATCTGTCATTTCCTTAGGAATATTTTACTTGTCAGAAATTAAAATGCATTACTACTAATGAGATACTCTGATTTCAGATTGTCATTTCCGATTCTAAATATAAAAGTAATTACCAGCACATATGACCCCCCACAACTGAACAATTTTATCATCATTCCCAGAAGTCACATCAGGACTTTTGTTGTTTCTTGTAAAAGAAAAGCCTTTACCATAATGACACCCTGATAGCCAAGTGGAAGACATTACATAGATACAAAGAAATGAAATAATTGCATCTGTGGTTTAGCAATATTTTCTACATAAAAGAGAAAGAAATAAATGCAAAAAGACAGTTATTTAAGTTCTCATGTACAGTCATATAAGGCAGCATATAAAGCTTCTGGTTTTGTTTCCAAATGCATGGAAAAAAATACCAACAAGCAGAGTCTCTGAAAACTGAGTCTCTGCTTAATCTCTGAAAACTGCAGCAAAATCAGGCAATGAAGTTTGTGCTACTTGTAAATCTCAATAAATTAAATGTCCCTTCTTTTCATCATACCGCTATCTCACTTTGCAAACTATACAGCTATTCGTGAGGGACCTTTTAAAATACAAGCAGCAGATTCATAAACAAGCTGGGTTTCAGGGATAATTTTGCCAAATGCAAACCTCATATCCCTCTCCTGCAGCACTTTTTCTTTTTCAGCAGACCCCTTCGTTAGGCAAAATTTTCTATTGGCATCATAATCCGTTTTATTGTTTGGCCCTCTCAACCTGATGCTCTGTACTGGATATCTATATCATTGTATTTGATATAGAGTATAGGATGTCTCAGAAGGCAGTCAACAAGTAAGCAGACATTTATAGACTCTCCCTTTATCTAGCACTCGTAGTTGGAATTATCTAAATAATGGCTGTGTTTATGCAATCTGTTCCTGTTCTGTAATTTAATTCCTCTGCACATGTCTATACATTATAACACACCTCTGTGTAGCCCCTTCAAGGTTGTACAAGTTCTATTTTTAGATGAGTATTAGTAAATGTATTGATAATGGTGATTAAATAAGCAAGAATATCTCTTCAGTACTTACTACTTGGTACTGAGAAACTGTATTTTGAACAAATTGTTCTGGTTTATTCCAATAGGAAAGTATTTCCAATAGGAAAGGACTCTACTGGATATCTGAATAGATCAATATTCAGACAGACACTAACTATGTCCCCTTTTCCCATTTCACGCACATTTGAAAGACAAGAGAATTTGGTGGCTTTTGCCCAAATTTTTCTCCTTTTCCTGAGGATAAGACCATGTGAGGACTTTGATTAAGAGAGAAAGGATTTTCTTGGATCACCAGATCTAGTTTTCTGTTATCTCTATTAGCCATGTCACACACATTTTTCCATAAAAAGACAAGTATCTAAGTTTATTTTTACTCATATCAGTGATCATCTACTGGTTAGGAACATAGGGCTCATTTCCACTTGGAAATTATTCTTGTCCTTGTTTATTTCCAGTTGTTCTTGTATCAGCATTTAGGTCACTTAAATGCAGTGAGATTCTTTGGTTAGCTGCCAGAAAATGGGTTTTCCTTTCTTCTGATTCTCCTCTCCTTCTTACCCTCGTTCTTACTCATGTTCAAAAAGGACAGATCATCACAGCCATGTGCTGTGTTTTGGGTGGGACCTTACCAGTGGTTCACAGAGAGTAAATAAGATTTTCCAGTGTCTGCTGAAAGTACTCTGCCTGCTCCAGCCACAGGCCCCTTGTTGGCCTGGCCTTGCCACAGTTGCAGCTCAACCTGCTCGCCCTGCAGCTGCTTAGAATAAAAAAGTTTTGTTCCTTCTTCCTTTGTTTCCAGCTGATGAACTCCAGCTTACAGCAGGAATTTTAGCTACTTAGTGACCTTGTAATTGTGACTTCTATAATGTCATTATTTCTTTCTTATGTCAAGATTTAGGGTCATCCTTTTGTTCCTGTACTGCTCCTACCTCCCAGCTATTACCACCAAGAACTCATCAGCATGTTTCTACTTTTTCTGGCAAACGCTAAGGTCCCATATCCATACTGAAGGAATTCAGCTCTTGTTTTTTCTACTACTGATTAGTTCCCCTCGCCCCTTGTAATCTGCTTATCAGACATTTCCTCAGTTAGCCTATACAAATTAACACACAAAACTCCAGCCCTATTAATCATTTCCAGTGAGGAAATGTTTAGGCTAAGTTCAGGCAGACTGGAGCTATTTCGTTCCCCTTTGATCTAAAATTAGTTGCATCACGAGGGATACACATTAGGTTAGACTGACATAATCTACTGTCAGGAGATGGCAAATCTGTGTTGTGGTTTATACTATTGCCCATCTAATTCCCTGCTTTTAATCATTCTTTTAGAATTACAGGATGAATATTGCCTAAGTTTCAAGTTTGACAGCATTCAGCATTTTGAATTCAAATTTGTTTATGGAAATCAGCATGTTTTATAATCAAGTTAAGAATTACTGGATTCAGTTGGAAACGCAATAATGTTTAATTATTGGTAAGGTTTTCTGTAATGTAATATGTCTATTTGGGCACCTATTCTGCTGAATAAACTTCTTACTTGCTTTAAAGTACATTATAAAGTCTAAATGAGTGCCATTTTTCTGTAGTCATAACCTTGATTTTCACATTGTCTTTTTTTGTTGATGATCTGCTCTTTCATTTTTATCTGATCAATCTAAAGAATGCGTGTTTCTCTATACAGAGCAATATACAGAGAAAATCCAGGAAAATTGTGCCTCACTGTTTTTTCTACAGTTCTTCATTCTACATCTGAGAAGGGAGTTTCCTCATTCATATTGCAATTCTTAAGATGTTTTTAATTTGGAGAAGTACTCAAATATTAATCTACTCAAATGCATTCACACAAGCAAGCACAGATATAAACACTAGGGGAAAAAAAACCAGCCAAAGATGTGTGTGAATTAATTGTGAATCACACAGTACAATAATACATTTGTTTTGTTAATACTAGCACAAAAAGCCTGTCTCATTGCCATTCTTACAAGTGTCTTTATAATCACCTGAAGCATTTAGTTCCACACATCAGAGAACTAGAGGATTTGACCTAGTTGCTAGATTTAAGAAAAGCAAGACATACAAAGAAAGAAGCTGGAGATTTTCAAGACAAGATGTTGCCGGGGTTACAGGAATTTGCTCATGCAATCCTCTCCAACATACTTGAACTATTCCAGAACTGTTTCATGTGCCTGCACACTGAAATAAGTGCATACACCAAGGTCTTGAGAATGTCATTTATAGATGAGGAGAAACACAAGATGCTGTGTTCAGTGCTGTTTTCAGCTCATTTTGTTCCTTATTCCTTATCAAACCAAATATTCTGTGTCAAAAAAAAAAAAAAAGGTGACCTTTTTTTGAGGAAGCTAATTGGGTGATCAAGATGTTTTGGTACTAATTCCAGAATGACATCAATTGAGCAGAGTCTTAATATTTCATACCAGACTTCATGGTAATATTGGAGAGTTTCAGGGAAGTAAACCTACTTTTTACATGTGTACTGATTCATATTTCACCTTATCAGCATCCAATCAAAATAAAATATTTTTTACATAACAGTTCACTGTAAAACTCCTTTAGAGAAAGACAATTGTTAAGATTTGAACTATGTGAAGCAGGAGCTTCCCTGGCCCTCCCTGGCTAACACCACAGGTTCCCGCCCCATGTGGTATCCCTTGCCACTCAGCATCCTTGTCATTGTCACGTCCAAGTCCTTCCTGGCCCTGCGTCTTGTGTGAACCTCAAACCCACACTGCAGCAGTGTCTCCACTGCTGACAGATGGATTCTGGACCTGACTCACTACCTTGCTTCCTCTGGAACTGTTGGTGGATTCTGCCACTGTCACCAACCCACCCCTGCTCACACCCTGTGGGACAGTGCCCATTGCCGAAAACAAACTAAACCCGAGCTCCAAAGGCACCAAGAGCTGACAACTCTGTGCAAAGAAAGCTCAAGTCCTGTGGGAGCTGTGGTGAGAATGAGACTTCCTCTCTCTTTGGATCTTCTCGACAGCTCTGATTTTCCAGGTTGGAGATCAGTCCGACTGGGCACAGCCTGTCTGAAGCCTGCCTGGTACAGCTCTTCTGTTGGACTGTCCTTTGAGCAAGAAGAATTACGGTAGCATATGCAGTAGTTAGCCTTGCAAGCCAGTGGAGAGGTTTATTCTGCCTGGAAAGGTGTTTATCTTGCCATTCAACCACCACACCACAGCAGCTACCAATCGTGCCTCCGAGCTTCCCTGAGCACCTTACAGGGCCCAGGAGAAGCCACCAGTATGTGAAGCTTAATTTCATCTCAGAAATATCCAATAAGTTTCTGGATGTTGATTGCTACAGATTCTTAGCACACCATAGGGTGTAAAAAACTAACCTCAGTTTCCATAAGTGCCCCATAAAGCATCCCTTTCCTCAGTCTGTGCTTCTAGTTCTAGTCTTTGCTTATTTTTCATGGCAGGTCACTAATTATCCCACTGATCGATGCAGAAGGCTGTGAGGACAGGTTGCTTTTGGCATCAAGCAACTTTCTTTAAAAATCTTCATTAAGGAAAGCTGGAGATATTGTTTGTCTGAGGCCCATATGGACAGAACCAAAAGACCTGTTAGACCCACTAGTAAAGTTGAGACCAGAATGATTTCATGTGCTGTATTTTCATTAAGAAAATGCACCTCAGAAAAGGGTTAACATTACTTGAGCATGTCATACTTGGGTTTTTGTGAGAACACTTAGTGCACTACGCAGCACACCTTAAACTTTGAAGGACTCACACAGAAAGGGAACAGAAACAGGTTTAGCCTGCATCCTGCCATTGTGACTGAACTGTGGTGTTACACGCAAACAATCCCAACAATCCCAGTACTGTTCAGGCATGTACATCCAAATGAAATGCAGTGTTCAGAACAGAGGCATTACGCCTTGCCTTGCACCACGGCACACAGCCCAGCCCAGATACCTTTTGCACAACCTGGCCCCAGAGCCTCTGAATTCCTGACTCCACTACAACTCCTAGTGGTCAGCAGCGGAGCAGAAGGGTAGAACTCGAGCTGTGTATTCACCACCTGCTCCTAGAGGCAGCTCTCCTGGTTCCCAGCCCTGCCTTATTACAGAGCAGTGTTCCTGTAGAGCATAGAGGAGGCTTTCTGAATCCCTGGAGGAGGAGGAGATGAGGTCAAAGATTGTGCTGGAGCAAGAGCTGGGGCAGGAGAACTCATTGTATGGCCTTGAATTGCAGTGTTCACTGTGAAGACACATCACAGGCTCGTCACCTCTCCTTTGTTCCTGTTCCAGCTGAGCACTCAATGTTCCAATTCTCTCCTAATCAGCATCACCCTTTGTGAGCAACACAGAAAGTTTCTCATTTTCTAGATACATCAAAATAATGCCTTGATTGAATCTCCTCCCTGTAGAGAAGCAGAGGGAGAAAGACCTTCTTCCCTCTCTGCCCCTATACCAAGAGCCCTTTAGTTCGGCCTTATAAAAAGTACTCAGGAAAAAATCTAGCTCACTTACTTCAGAACTGAAAAACAGGACAATCAGGAATAGCATAGAATCTATGCTGCCACTGCTTTAAAGTGCCCTTTAACAGACAGCTCTTAAACCAAGCATCAGAACAGGACATGTCCAGGCAGAGAATGACTTAAGATGCAGTGTGACAAGGCTACAAAACCTAAGCCCCTTCATCTCATTTGTTCTGCAGTTTATCGCCATAGTCTTGGACTCACTAAGTGCAAACACTCACTGAAGACAGATTGCCTTCTTAAAGTGAGGGTTTAGTACTGTGTGACACTCAGCACTAGCAGAACCATGGCTAAAATACCCTAGTTGGATAGAGATAATACACGGCTGCTAGACAATAAATATATTTTTGCAAGCAGTTTCTATTGGAAGTCTTGAAAATCATGCAATATCGTTACTTAAATGCTTGGCTTAGCTACTGCAAAGAGACAATGTCAGACACAAAAAGACAGTATCAGTTTGTGGGAACTTTATTCCGTGGTCTGATGGTCTTTGGGGCAGCATAAGAGAACCTGTGCACGAAAGAAGAAAATAGGCAAGTAAGCAGTGATCCTGACAAATGGCATAGCCATTTATTCTGATTAACTAAATTTAATTACTGGAGTCAGACAAACTCTCTTTCTACAACCAGCCAACAAAATCAATACCAAGGATTAGTCATAGCAAATTTAGTCGTGCTGCCTGTTAGGAAAGTGGCTGGACATTTCATATTAGAAGATCTGCTTTTGAGCTAATTATTCCTTGCACAACTTGATCTGTCTGAACTGAAATTGTCCATATGTGATATTTAATTTTGACTAATTTTTCCAGAAAATTTTAGCAAGAAGAGTATAACCATTTCCACGAATCAAAGCAGTGAACAGGATTCTGCTTAGCCACGTAACTTTCCACGGCCTTTATTTCCACCTTCTTACCCTTGGCTTCAGAGGAGGGACTTGAAATGCAGTAGAAAGTAGAAGCTAGCATCAGAAACTGGAACTGTGCTTTCCATAGGGCCTAGATAAATTCAGCTAAGCTTCACAGTCCTCAGACACTGCACAGGTGCTCTGGAGAGTTTGGCAGCTGAAATGCCCAGAGGTGCAGCCCTCCCCGAGGACAGTGCACCCATTTCCCTCACTGACACAATCCAGGAAACCTCTCAACATGCAGGAGCACTGGGAAACTCCCCTGAACAGCTGCTGTGAGTCATTTGGGACCTACCTGGGATAAACAAAGAATCTGTACTTAATTGTACCTTCAGTGGCACTCAAGCAACCCGAGGGAGGGACCAGCTCTTTATGAATAAGGATGCAAATCAAAACAACAAAAAATAAAAAGATTGGCCAGGTACAGCAGAGTCAGACCTAGGCCTGGGACAGGAAGAAGAGGCGGCTGGGGCAGAGGAGCCAAGGATCAAAAGCTCAAGAACTGGGGCCATGGGAACCTCATGAGGTTCAACAGGGCCAAGTGCAAGGTGCTGCACCTGGGTCAGGGCAATCACCAGAATCCAAAGAAAAGCTGGACACGAGCGGGCAAAGTGCACTTGCAGCCCAGAAAGCCACCTGTATCCCGGGCTGCACCAACCACTGTGCGACCAGCAGGGCAGGGAGGGGCTTCTGGCCCTCTACTCTGCTCTCATGAGACCCTACATGGAACTGCATCCAGCTCTGGGGTCCCTGACACAGGAATGACATCAGCTTGCCAGAGTGAGTCCAGAGGAGGCCATGAAAATGATCAGAGGGCTGAAGCACCTCTGCCATGAAGACAGGCTGAGACAGCTGGGTTTGTTTGACCTTGAGAGAAGGCTGTGGGGTGACATTATAGCATCTTCCTAAAGGGGAAGGTGCCTAAGGGGGGCTACAAGAGAACTGGGGAGGAACTTTTTACAAGGACATGTAGTGATAGGACACAGCGTAATGGCTTTAAACTGAATGAGAGTAGGTTTTGATTAGATATTAGGAAGAAATTCTTGACTGTGAAGGTGGTGAGGCACTGGAACAAGTTCCCCAGAGAGACAGTGGATGCCCCATCCCTGGAAACATTCAAGGACAGGCTCTGAGAAACCTGATTTAGTTGAAGATGTCCCTGCTTACTGCAGAGGGGTTTGGTCCAGATGACCTCGAAAGGTCCCTCTCAGCTCACACCATTCTATGATTTTATGTTGAGACAAGCACCCAAGTGGTGGCTCAGGTCCATATTCTGTGGAGGCTCTCACGTATATCAGTGTCCTCTCCAAGGTGGTTTCCCTGTGGATAAAGTTCCCTGGGGTAAGCCAGAGAGAAACTTCAGTGCAGTCCAAGAGGTTCCTGAGGGCAATGAGTAAAGCCAGGACAAGGGGAATAACAGGAACTGGAAGGAAGCAGAGGATATGGCACATCACTAGGCAGGAGAAAATACCGCTGTGAATGACAGGAAAAAGACGAATTTTTCTTATAAAAGCAAAATTCCAATCAATATACATTAAAACGTCAGTAAGGCAAAATAAACACATTAATTGTTATTACTTCTCTTCTTTTCTAGCATGTGTGCTGACTATTCCTGGCCCACAACAGAAGAGGTAACCAATCTTTATCCAACCAGGCAAAGAAGTCATCAATAACTCTGTCACCACAATGCCAAAGGGAATTCTCTCCTAACCCATATAAGTCCCAGTGAGCTTACGAGTAGCTGTCAGAGCAGACCTTGATGATCTTTTTAATAATCTTTTCAGGCCACTGGGGAAGAACATTTTATTATCTGGCTTTCTGTGGGTTTCGGCTTGGTTTTTTCATTTCTTACTTGAGAAATCCAGCCTTCCAAGGACTGTCTTCAAAATGTTTCTGCATTTCCTTGGGTGAGGCCTTCAAAGGGAAATATAACCATGGTCATACATGCTCTACAGAAATGACTGTTGAACCATTTTTTATCACTTCCCTGCTGGAGAGGAACACTTCTCCATCCAAATGAGGAAAACTGATTGGAGTTCTTCTTAATCAGTCCTGTACCAGCCGCTTTGTTGATTTAATATTCACTAGAAGACAATTTAACCTGCACTGGCTTACTTTACCCTGAGGCAGACAAAAAAACCTCATATTTGCTCCACCTGGGGGAGCAATCCCCTCTGAAATCATCACAGGTATTGCAGCAGGAATGATCTGTCTCCAGCCTCAGCTTACGTTGTGCAAATGTTTAGCAGAAGTTTATGTCCCAGAGCATCTGTTTGCTGCCAAAATTTAGTCCTAGTAATAGCAAAAAAAAACAAGTGCTGCTGTGTTTCAGCAGCTGTCAAACATTTGGGCTGGAGATGTTGGGTGGCCTACAAACATCAAGAGATGAACAAAGTCATCTCCGGTCTTTATTCACATTAGGATTCCCTGTAATATCCATCTGTTATGAGAGAAGGCTAGTTTATTCCCTGTGTCTCCTCTCCCGTGAATCTGAATTCTGAAAATGCATGAAAAAAAACCAGCAAAAAAAATTCAAATATGAATTAAATCATGCTTTGTAAAAAAAGTGACATAAATTTGTATGGACAAGAAAGGCCAGACACAGGGAAAGCATTAGAATGAAGCACACAGACAGGCAACCCTCTTTTAGTTTTGTCTCAAAATAATTTAGCTTAAGAGTTCTTAAAAAGCAGGTGTCATTGTAGAATACTGAATCAGACATGAGGAGCTGTGACTGATGAGAAGCTCAGCCAGCAGTCCAACATGGCATTCCTGCTATTTTGCTTCATCAGACAGAGCCCCTGATGTGTCTGCCACTTGTCTATAGCAGTCATGAAGACAGGCAGTGGAAGTACTGCACCATCTCCCTCAGCTGCCCTATCTGCACTGGTGGGAAAGGAGCCATGAAACAACTGGAGACACACTTAATTCTTGGAATCTCAATTCATTCTTCACAAAATACGTTGAAAACCTGAATCTTGCTTCAATCTATGCTTCAATCAGATAACCTGATTTTTTTCAGGGCAGGTTTTTTAGCTGACTCACATCTTGGGGAAAAGCCATGGTGCAAGGACTGTTCCATAGCCACGTTTAGAAAACTTGCTGTGGTTTCAGACACAGAAAAGGACTAATCCCCCATTTCAGGCAGAGTGAGCCG
>VYZQ01222010.1:0-15000 GCA_013400655.1 Mystacornis crossleyi
GGAAACAGAATGCAATTGTTGGATTATTCAATAATATTACTAGTAATAGTAATAGTAATAACAATACTAAAAGGAGCATCTGAAAAATGTCTACAATTCAGGCTGGAGTTCACCCTGTAAGGAAATGAAGCAAAGCGCACGGAAGCTTTAGATTTTTCCTCCAAAAGCGCCTGTGGCATGAATAGCACTCGATGAACAGGATGCTATGGAAAGGCAGTGCCAGGCAGTATAAAAGTTGTTCCCTGTCCTCCACCTGCTGTAAGATTCTCCTCCGAGCCATGGCAGTGATACGCTGTTTGTGTCAATACTTAGGCACCACAGGCTGAATCAATGGCAGGGTGTCAGCCTTCCTTTTGTTCTTTGCTGACCATTTGCATTGCGGGCTTTCTCAGGAGCCATAGCACATTCCTTCAGCCGCGTTTGGCTGTCAGCACCGAGGGCAGCCTCACCACTGCCTTTCCAAACTGCCCCTGTTCTGAGCAGGGAAGCCTCCGATTCTTTAGGGGAGGTCGTCCCGAGGCTTCTCCCCGCGATGTAAACGCGAGACGCGCAACAAAAGAAGCCAATATGGAGAGTGGGTGTCGAACTCGAGCTGCTCGTATTGTTGCATTTGGTGAGCTGACGGGGTTTCGTAGGTCACCTTTAGAATTATGCCTATGACAGCAGTAGCTACCTGCCAAGATTGCAAGGTATCTCACAGCTCTCAGGATGGAGCCTGTGGCCTGGTAGGCCGCCGTTGGAGGGGCACACATTTGCTGTACAGCTGGCAGCACTGTATGGGGCAGCAGTGTGGGCTGTTAGGGAGCTGGAAAGGAGACAAGCATGAAATTTCCTCTAACCCCAACTCTGTTTTTCTGTACTGTTGGCTGCTTCTCAGTTCCTTGACAAAAAAACCAATCAGGCACCCTTTAATCCGCCTGTGATTACCAGTGGTATAAAAAGAGAAGCATAATGAGGAAAAATGCCTCGTTTTGTTGCCTTCAAAAGCCAACAAATTGGAGTTAACTTGACAGGAAGTGGCTTAATAATTAGATTATTTATTTATTCCTGACACATATCCCCCTGTTACTAGTCTCAGGAGATCCTGTAGATGGTACGATTTTCAAGCTGCCATTACTTCGCTGTCTTCTGTGAACAAAGAAGCTACTGTCTATCAGTCAATTAAATGCACTCTTTAAGCAGAGGCTGAGAAGTCCTCAATGGATAGAGCCCTGGGACATTGTGGCTGATGATTCCTTTCTCTGTACTGTACATCACACTCTCAACTACAGTCCCCACAGAGATGGAATAAAGTCATGCATTAAAATATCACTTGTTGATTTGTTTGCTAATGAAGAGCCATTGAAATGTTTGTGTGTTTCTGTGGCAAAATTGTTGATAAAAGGACTACTTGCTTGCATATCTTACTTCATCTTCAGTAAGCGCTTATTTAAGACTTACTGAAATTAAAGTCAACAAATTAAGGAAAAAACAGAGAGATGGATAATATTGGTTTACTTGCAATTCACATCAATGTAAATAACACTGAGGACAGCAAGAAGAGAGAAAGGGGAATAATAGTACTTCAACCATGTCTGTTATAATTTTCTTCATTAGTAACAATAAGGAGCCCCGATTTTTTTTTTTCCTAGTGCAGTAGTGAGCACCCATTTCAAATAATAAAAATGCTAAAGTATCCCTTTTAAAATTATCCTGGATGTGTAAGAAGGGGGGGGGAGGGATTTTTTTAAAATGAAAAATATGAATTTTTTTTTCGGTCCTTAGGATTTCTTTCTGGATTTTAGATACACCAAGTTAGCAAANTAGGATTTCTTTCTGGATTTTAAATACACCAAGTTAGCAAAAGCTTCCATTATCTGTGTGCAGAGGTTATCTGTGTGCAGCAAGTTAGCCTCTTAGCTGAGAAAAGTACAACCATGCCAAGATAGTTACTAATGCTGGTTAAGGGTGCATGCTTTATGCAAAATCCAAAGTTATTTGGAGCTGGGGCTTAATAATACTCTCTCTCACCCTCCCCACCCACCCCCTTCTACCCACCAGGCTTCTTAACAGGATTTCATAATCTCTGCCCTTCCACCACTCTTCTTCCACCCACCAAGAGCCCAAGTCCACAAAGGGGACCGGTGTGGACCANGGACCGGTGTGGACTGCATTTTATTCTGGGCTGGAGGAGGGAATGGTTTCTTCATTGTTTTTTTAAATAGAAGTTGATATATATGTATATATGTCTTCACACTGAAAATCATTAATTGGCAACATCCATCTAAAGTGAATGCAGGATTTACACTGCTCATCTTAAAGAGCAGTATTTGCTCTGAAGAAGTGCTGTAGCAGTTCTCCAGTGGACTAGCTCTGTTCTGAATTTAGCATCTTTATGACCATTTTCACCTTCATATAGAGCCTGTAAGTGCTATTATACACACACACGCACACACACACATATATGTATATGTATATATATATATTTTGTATATAGAGAGTCACTGCTTCTAGAATTATTGTTTTCAATGAACTTTACAACAAGCTATAGGGAATTAATTCAAACCAGCCTCAAATTGGAGTGTTTCTTATTCCTATCCTGTTATTCCAACTCATTTTATTAGAGAAAGCTTAGATACTCAGAGGTGTTCTATAATAGAAAATGAATTTGAAACCCATTCATTAATTGGTGATTAATACATTTCAGGATTAGTTTAAGCAAGGCCCTACCTCCTGCCCAGTCAAGTATGTTCTGGTTAATATCCAATTATCTGCACCTTCGTACTTATTATGTCTTAATATTTCGGATACGATAACCAGAAACTTGAGAGTAATGCTAATGAGGAGCATAGAACAGGAATTAGCTGGTGACACTCTCAGTGATCCTTATTGAGGAAAGTAACTCCTTCAATCTCCTTAGCACAGTGGCCGAGATACCACCTCGCTTTCCGTAAGCACTGCTTTCAATTCAGCCATTATGGGAGCTTAGAATTGTATTTGTGTAAAAATCCTTCTTTTTGCATGCCTCATAAACCATCTATGGTCAAAAGATACTCTGCACATCCTGTTTCACATGTAGAGTTACTTTCTTTAAGTGAAGCCAGTAGAAAATCAACAGTAAAGTAAAATGGTGATACCTACTTTAAAGAAAAGCTGTTTTTGCAATTGAATGCACCCTGTTCTATACGTGGGTGAATGCATGTGTATATGTAAGCTGAACTAGATATCGTGTCCTTCAGCTTGTAAGACAGGTGCTTCAGCAACCAGCAAACCAGATATACATGTCTGTGAAATACAGAAATGAAAAACCCCGAGTTCATAAATGTGAAACGTAAATATTGCCAAATAAAAAATTTTCAGGCACAAAATCGTCAGGTCCTTAGCATTCAATCTCAGGATTCTAGACTGTGAAGGAATTATTATATACCCTCCTAGTGAAACATGCAAATAAAACCATTGCACCAATATATCAGTGGGGCAGAAATGAGTAATTCTGGCATGTGACCTTAAACTAACGTAGCTATAGAGGTAATTTCAATGTATAGAAAGAAAGGAAGAAGAAACGATCCTTTTTGTAAATTTTCTTTTCCTTAACTAAGCTGCTGTTTGAATATCTTGTGCAACTCAGGGCATTATGAGATGCCCCAGAGGAAATGAAGCAGTGAGCAGAGTAAAGGAGACCTGCTCAAAGGTGCAAAGCTACATAACACATTATTTTTATTACTTGAATATAATCTGATATATATGGTACTCATCCAAGAGACTTTACAGAATATGCTATTCACGGTGTGTTGGACAAAGCTTAGTTCAAAACACTGCCTCATTCACTGTGTTTATGATGAAATGTACCAGCCTCATGTTTAGATTAGACTGAATGATAAAAGGAATAGTATATTTTTATGATCAAAAGCAGTCACAAAGCATATGTACAGAGGCCAGAGTTAAGGATATGCCTGTAACATCCTGTTTTGGCTTTCTTTTTCCAGTGCCTAGCCACACAGTTCAAATTTTCTCACGCAGCACTTTATTAGAGTGTTGAAGTTCAGGACCTCAGCAGTATATTCTTAATATCTAGCTGTTTGGCTAGGCATTCTTTTTCCCTCCCCTCTCACAGGCATCCTTCAGAATGAACCCACTGTGCTTCTGGCTTCATTGCTTTTCATTGCACACCTATGCGAGTGCCAAGACATTAGATAACTGTGCAAAAAAATCCTCCACCCCCCAAGTCCCCCAGATGAGACTCCTGCAGAGCACTGTGTAATTTATTGAACAGCTTGGGAGATGTTGATGTTTACTACCTCGTTCGATTAGATATTCAGAGGCAATGCAGCCTTCCGTTTCCTTCAAAGTTTGGTTAAAAAGCCTAACCCAAATATCACTTAGTGCAAAGTGTGATTTGCAAACTGTCATAACATTATCAAATCAAAACCAATTTTCACCAGAGCAGTTAAATACTCATCTCTTCAGATGAGTGACATTTCCCTGCCAAATTTGAACTTTTAACCCACACTGCTCCTTGTGTGCTGTTACTCTTCAAGTCAGACTTAACAGGGATGGTATTCTTAAAATCTTTTGATGAAAATATAGCTGAGCTTAAAAAAGAAGACTAAAATGAAAACAATAGAAAAATAAAAAGAAATAAGCGGGATATGAAAAAAATAGGCTTGGGCAGAGAGCTAGTCTAGAAAACTTCATCTTAGGGATACTTCTTAATAATGGAAAAATTCTCTACTTTTTCTTGCTGCTGCATTTGCACTAGTGATGGAGTATGCCTAGCAGTACAGACCGGAATTGTACCGCCAGGAAAAATCCTTCATGGTGGTGCATGGGAATAAATTAGGTGACAGAAAATAGGACTCTAATTTCTATGATATGTCACCTGGGTTATCGTATTTTACATCAACTGCTGCTTTTGTGCTGCATGTGCATCTCTTTCAACCCTTGTGATGGGTCCTCCAGGCCAGTCTTTTTGTGGACTGGTAATTTTCTTTGTCTCCTTCAAGCTAAAGCTTCAGTAGGAGAAGGTTTCTTCTCTGACAAGAGAAACACTCTCAACACAGTTCAGCTGCCCTTTTTTTCTTAAATGTATCCTTCTCATTCATCTCCTTAAAAAGCAGATTCAGAAGGCTCTTTGACTCTAAATTTTTTTTTGCCGTTGTGTTCCACAAATGCAGTTAACTTTTTCATAGCATTACACGGTCCCCCTCTCTTCTTTGGCTTTTTGGCATTCTACTTTGCTGTTTGGAGTGGAATTCCTTTTTTTTCCAAGTCCTGTTTTCATGTCTTTGCTTGACAGGCTACAAAGAAAATTTTCATTTCAGAACGTTGAAACAGGAGTCGGAATGGGTGCAAGTTTGTGGTGGTTCCAGCATTCCCAGTGACTTCTGCACTAGCCTAGAACAAATCATTGAAATGTGAAATGGAGACAGTACTTAGCCACAGAGATTTTTTCAAGACAAATTAGTTAATGTATATTCAGAAGGAAAAGTACTGTAATGCTGTAAATGGCAAGCTATTGAATCATTTGTGTTTTTTATGATCTCTTGGCTAATGGGGAATTCTGCTGCTTGCCTTAGAGCTCCCAAATTTGGTTCATATTTCCTATCCTTTTCAGAATGCAATTTAAAGAAAAATTGTTCCTCCTCTTTTACTGTATCATCACTCCACAGAGATGCTGTCTGGCTGATATCTATTCTTGACATCACCTGCTCCACACAACAGAAATTGTCCTTCATTTCTTCCCCAATCAGAACCAGTTAATGGAAAGAGAGTTAACAGAAACTGTGATGGCTTCCATGGGTCAGTAACATTCTTACTCCTCTTCAGAATTTTTCCTTTGTCACTGCAATTCCGAAAGTTGCTTCAAAGTCCATCTACTCTCTAGGTCGTGTACCCTGCACAAATCCATTTGTCAATTCCTGTATATTCTCCTATCATATAAAAATATTTCTCTTCTCCCTTACCTAATCCAATTCAATTTCTTTGTCTTTCTTGGCTCCTGTTAATTTGCAACCAGTTATAGCTGTGTTTTTGTAACGAGTTTGAGAGTTCACACTATAAAACGTATTGTCAGTCTTTAGCGTCAATCTCTTATTGTGGCGTTCTGCTAAGTCTTGTGAAAATGACACACTTGTGCACCTTCAGGAGAGTTTTAATTTTTCAGTATTCTCTGCTGAAATTACTTTTTTTTTAATCTATAGTTGTGATTCAGTACCAGCTATAGCTGGCACCACAGATCTTGTAGCTTTAAATAGTGTGCCTTAATATTGCCCCCTTTGTATGCTGTATTATAATGAAGCAACATCACTAAATTGCAGTGAAGGGTGATTGTTGCACGGGGATGACTACTACACCTTGGGGTCTATTTGCACCAGATTATTTCTTTATTGTTGTTATTACAACCCATCTTCTTTACTCTCTTGATACCAAACTTGCTGTTGGACATCCATGTAGCACAGGGGATCTTTAAAAACATTTTGGACATCAATTTGTCTCTTAGGTACACACCAATGTCTGTTCAATTCCAGGCTCTGGTATCCTTTGTGGCTTTGCAATACTTTAGCAATGCCAGCTTGGTCTGTTCACATGATTTGCAGTGTTCTTCATGATTTGCTCTTAAAAAAAATTAGTTTGTTGCTGATAGAAGTGACAGACATTTCTTGCTAACCATTTTCAGACAGAAGCAATACTAGATTTATAACAAGTGGAACATGCTTTTTTACCTTCCTGCTATTCCCCATACATTTTACAATACAGAAGAGTGTAAGAATGATTTTGCTTGAGCTGTTTCCTTTCCTTTTGGCACTGTGTTCACATTCAAAGAAAGAATTATAGCAGTGGTGTCAGTTTATCATCCAGTGCCATGATCGCAAGTAACCTTCTGCAAAATTCATTTCACCCAAGTAAAAAAATGTTATTGTGAAGATACAAATATTTTAATAAAGACACTTTCTTTTAAAAAATCTTTCCAACTTACAGTGACAATGTCTTAACAGTGGTTTTAGCAAGGTAAGAGTGGAGATTTCTGCCTTAGATGTACAAGAAAGAGGCTTTATCCATGCAGGCAAGTTTTAACTGATTTGTCAGGTGATAAAGTATAGGATAAAAATTTATTTCATATGTGTGGAGGTGAACAAATTGTCCTATGTTCTACAGCAACAGGGCTGCTCAGGAGACCACAGCTGGCACACTTACTGGAGGTACAAAAAGCCATTGTCCGCTCTCACGTGCCCTCATTGCCTGATCACTTTTGATACATTGGATAGCGAGGTTCCTCTCACCCCTGCCACTGCAGCTCGGGGATTCACCATCCCCCACTGGTGCTCTGCTAAGGGGTGGACACAGAATCTGTGGCTCTTTGCATGGCTTGCCCAGTATCGGGGCCCCCAGGTGTGTTGGCCTGTGGCTCTACTGCCTGCGTTCCTTGGTGCTGTCCTTGCCAGGACTGGTTGACCAAAAAAAAAAGGGTTGCAAAGCATGAGTTTCACAAGGTCCACAAGCTCCCCTCAGTACCTGTATCTGTGCCTGTCACACTCAGGAAGAGTTTTAAATGGGCTTGCATGGCGTCACATGACATCTGGAATTGTAGCGAAAAAGTCTGATCCCGAAAATGTGAGACTATGCTTATGATTTTATTCACATGAATAAATGCCACAAGCTTCCTTTTGTACAGGAATAAGGCTGTATATGTTCTCAAGTGTGTGTAAGATTGGAGCCTAAATTGCCATTCCGGGTGGTATTTTAACAACATGTTCTAAATGTGGAAAAAAATATGTGTCTTCTGTAATGAAGTCATCATCCCATTAAAACATCTTTTTTCCCTCAGTGATACCAAACACGAATTTTGAGCTGTAATTTGGATTTTTTCCATCCTTATGAAGATAGCCCATTTTTTTTCATTGCAAGGCAGCTTTTTGGTTTTTTAGTTTCTTCTTTAGCTTAATACTGTAGCTGGGCAGTATTCCCATTTAAATCAGGAATTAGAGCTGACACACCTTGAATTGAACTATCAATTCTTTTAAAACTGACGCCAGTTCCACACTATTTGGTCGTACAAACTTCCGATTATGGGCCAGAGAGCATTGATTTTTAGCTGTCATTTCTAGCACACACACCATAGAACTGAAATTTAAACCTTAATCCACTCTATAATACAATTAATTTTTAATGTGCAGTAATACTAATTGAAATAGCCTGAATTTAGTAAGTCACCACAAGACATTTTCAAAAGCAGGAGTCTCCACTGAGAGCTGGAAGGACAGATAATCATTGTTACAGTGTTTACAGAATAAATGCATACTCTGCAGGCAATTCTATGTCAAGAGATTTTTTCCTTGTTAGTTTATATTAATATATTTCATTGTGGATTTAAATCTTTTTCAGTGATTCCTACTGAAATATATCTATTGTTGTGAATCGAGTTATTTTGATTCTGTTTTAATAGAAATGTTTATTTTTATAGAACATTTGCAGTCTTACGTCTCATTTTTAACACGACTGTCACTGTATTATGTAATTATAAAATACATTGTGATGTTCAGAGAAACTAATTCAATTTTCTACCTATAAAATGGTCAGCCGTGCAGTTTCTGTGTATGATAAACCAAAGCTGCATGTTCTCTACCTGTCTCTTTTTTCCCTTAGCTTTGCCTTTCATATAAGCAATATATCTTGTGCCATCCCGATTTCACTGCACCACTTTTAATTTTCAGATATGATCTTTTCAGATGTGATCTTTTCGAATGTTTTAGTGGGAAGGATGGAGAGGGGATTTAACTGCAGAGGAACAGATCTTATGCAATTAACCAAGGAAGGATTTAATCATTTGTATCATAGCAAGATGCCATTGCTACATTTATCTGATAAGAAGGAATACTTCTTAGAATGCTTCAGTTCCTCTGATGAATGGGCTTGTACAGTGTTCAAAGTGAGCACCAATGTTAAGTGAAAAAAAATGTCATGTGCTTTATATCATCCTTTCATGGCTTTCACTTTACAGTATTTAATAAGCCAATAGCGCTGTTAAATATTTAGCAAAGGTTCCCTCAAAACCTTGCCATATATTCAAATGGGATTTTGAGACATTTTACAGCACATAAGTAAAAATTATACTTTAGTTCTTGAAATGGTTGTAACATGGCATATTTCCTAAAGGAAGTGCAGGAGAACATGGCATAAATACACTCAGCAGATTTCACACCAACGGAATATCAGAATTGATGTTTCCATTCCAAAATTGATTCCCATTTTTTGGATTAAGGGTTCAAACTGACTCCCATTTTGTCAGAAGAAAGCTGCACTAAGTTTATTTGCATGGTATTAAAACAGCATTATAACATTTAGTAAAAACCCTGTGACTCAGGGTGGTGTTTTAAAGGCTCCTCACCAGTACATAATTTTTTACAATTAATATTTTCTGAGTTGCAGGTGAGAGAAAAGCAGAGATCAAGTTGTTGCTGTCTTCTGAGGGTAATAGTTCATCACTAGGTAGCACTTTTAGGTTCTGTAGCATGCAAAATAGAGATTTAATAACATACTGCAGCAAGATGTTGTTAATCAAACAATAATAAATCATTAGAAACCTTGTCTTCTTTGACAAATGTCTGCATGTTTCAGATCCTTGTTGTATACTAATTAATCCTCAGTAAGTACTTGTATAATAATTAAATGTCTTACACTTAAAGAACAGCCAAGCCTATTTACACTATTTAAGGCAGCGTATCTCTTGTTATCTTTGGAAGGTATGTGGCTCCACATGTGTTGCAACAGGTATTCATCTGTTTCTTGGGATAACTCCCAGATATTTGCCCCTGTCCCTGTGTAAGAGTGAACCACAGAGGCTGGGCGAGCCTGTCTGGCTGTTAAATCAGTGTGTTTGCTGCCGCTGCTGCCCGGCTGCACAGGTTCCTGCCCCATGCGGAGGCAGCACAGCGCTTCTGCCGCTTGCACTGACAGGTAAGGGACAGCTCTGCAGGTGCTCAGCTGCCTGGATTGAGGCTCCCGCTCCTCCGTTTCCTTGGGATAACTCCAGTCTTCCCGTTCATTACTTCGTCTGTGAGCTTTGTGCAAGTATTTGGGCCCACCGAAGAACTATATTTTCACATGTTCCTATAAAAAATAAAGGCTGGTAGAGGCTGGTAGTGGTGGGTATGAGACATACTTGGTGTGGCACATAGTTTAACTCCTGAGGGTGAAAAGCTGTATTCTTCTGCAACTGTTATTTTCTGTTTGGATGAATATAAATATTTTCCCAATTTTCAATTTGTATCAGCTGCCTTTTTTTTTTTTTCCTAATATTGTAAGAAAATCTCTCACTTTGTAAGTAATACCAGTGTAGCCTGTTTGAAAATTATTTGCATCTGCTTTAAAATGTTGGATTTTTTCTTGGGAAGTCATGTTCATATGCATGGCATATTTGTTTAAGTATTCAAAAAATTAGGGTGTTAATTGCATGCATGTGTGTGAATATATGGAAAGGCCTATATAGTTATATAGGGTAGACATACTTAATATGCATAGCTTGATGTATCTTGACCTCAGGTTACAAGAGTAGAAAATCCCATTTTCCAGCTTGTTTCAAATGTAGTAAAAATGCTGCTTCAGTTGCTTTATGCTACTCACATTGGGAAAGGTGCTTATACTGTGATAATTATCATCAAGGAATATTAATGCGTTCAGCATTTGTAACCCAAAAACTCATTATAGCTTAAGCTGTGCATCATCTGTGAAGAGAGAACTTTGCCAGAATTCGCTCTTCACAGGGGTTGCCTCCTGCTTGTGATGGAGTGGTCAGAGTATTGGAAGAGGTCACTCAGGCTATTTTTGAAAGCTCAAGTTTTGCAATTTTTGATTCACTACCTTCTGTCTAAGTAGCTTAGCATTCTTCCCCCACCCTCCAAAAAAATTTGCTATTTCTAATCGAATGCCTGGTGAAGTGCATAAAGCTAAAAGATTGCATCTCATTATACACAAGAGGCTAAAGGTGTAGACATAAACATTGCACATCAAGGTCACGGAGATTTCAGAGTCATATTCCACCACCATATGTGGGATTTGCAAGAACACCACTGTCATTCATGCTAATGGGAACTAGTTGTTCTAATCATGTGGTTTTTGATAAGAATCTGGTTTCTTACTTGTGTAAAACTCTCGATGCTTTTGGTAGCAAATTCCACTTCAATATTTACGTATTCTGGGACCATGTTTTGATTCCTTAATGCTATTTCAGCATGAGAATAAGATTTATCATTTTTACACCTCTCTTGTCTTCCAAGCTCCTAAACCCACAGTTTAACAGCCTTCACATTTCTAAAATATACTTGAGCAGTCTGTTCAAAGCATCAGAGCCCAATTTTTTCCTCACTCAATTTTCACACCAATGTCCCCCAGCTGATTGAGCTGATTTACATTGTTGTTGTTGAGAGGAGATTCAGTCCTTACACTTATCTTGTATTTTCATTAGTACATCTTGTTGTGAGAGTCTATATATGCTTGTACCTTACGGTGCCCAAATGGTGGTAGAATGATTACAGAATAAGATGTCTGAAGTATCTAAAAATAAATAATCCTCTGAAATAAAGAATTTCTTTTTTGTTGACTTTTAATTGAAATCTTCCTTCCAACTAAGCACTCTGCAGATGAATATCATGCTTCTACCCTTGGTCATGGAGACAGTAGCAATGCCAAAATTGTGTTCGTTCGGTGCTGTTGTTTCTGGAATTTTTAATATGGCTGGGTTTTATTATTTTTCCTTCCCAATGCTGATACAATGCTTGTCATTTCTCACTCTTAATATTGCCTTACGTTGCACGTTGTAGTTTGCTTTATGTTAGCCAGAAAGGGCTGGCTTTTGTGGACTGCTTTGTTTCTGAGGTCAGGATGTGAACCTGGCCTTGCTCCTGGGAGGACTAGAAAAATCTATTTCATAACTTTCTGCAGGCCTCAAAGAAGGCTAAGAAGGAAAAAAAACAAAACAAAACAAAAACCCACAAAACCCACAGGCTTAGTTTAGACCTGGCGAAGAGTGAGATTCATCAAGAGGAAAGCTTGCAGCTGATCAACTTTTCTTGTCATAAAGAGTCCCTGCTGTCAATGCACACTCCAGTGATATAACAAAGCTTTGGGGAGCCTTGTGAGTCTTTTCAACACCCACGTATTTGTCCAGAAATACCTGACTTGATAATATAGAACGAATCTGCTGAAGTAAGAAATTGCTTGCCTATTAAATCACCAAAATGAAGGGCTCAAAAAATAGGTAAACACAGTCCTCATGAGCTGAGTGTGCGTATTACAGGCATGCCCAGTTCACTTATGGGGCATAACTTTGGTTTGTGCAGCAGAGTGCTAATGCCTTGTAATGAATGGCTGTCTTAAACCAAGGAGAGATTCTCAGCAGGTGACAACACGGTTGAGGGGAAATAATATGGTACCATATCTGCTGTGTGAATGTAAACTTAATAATCGCTATGAATTTTGAGTAACCCCGCTTCCCTTCCAAAGAAATGTTATGAAAAGATTGCTTCCAAATCCTTCTGATACTGCTCTTGAGATAGATGCCTTAGTCTTTACCTTGAGGTGCTGGAAATGAATGTATGCTCTTTGCAGGAGAGATAAGGATGTAAACTTTCAAAGGAGTAAATTGTATTTCCGTGTTTAAGTTCACCATTTGCACTTCATGTGGTGAAAGCCAGATGTGAAGAATTACTTTTCAGTATTATTTCTTCATCTTCTGTATCTCAGGACTTCCGAGTTATTATGCTAAAATGTTCTATTACATGTAATAAAGAAATGTTGGAAAACTGGAAATAGAGCAAGATTGCCTCCATCGATTTGGCTGCACTTGGATTGCTCTAGCTGCATCTTAAATCACAAAACAGATCATCTTTGTGCAACATAATAATGTTACTGAAAAAAACAAACAGTCTGCATTTGCTGATGGCATGAAAAATGAAACCATTTTCCAGTTTTAACAGTTCCTCCTTTTAATCAAAAGGGAAAGTGCTGGGATTGTTCCTTATCCTGCTTACACCAACACAGTGAACTACCAAGTAGGTGATTATATTGAAGTGTGAGCAAATGCTTATGAAAAAGCAACTGAAATCAGAATTAGGGCCAGCAATTTTTTTTTTTTTTTTNAATACAGGCAGTAAGCATAGATGCAGTATCTGCTTTTCAGCCAGACCCTGAAAATACTTCCACAATTTTTAAATTCATCTGGATCCTATTTCATGCATAAGGCTCTTGTTTTTTTTTTTTGGTAGTATTAAAAATCTTAAAACTGTCTCAATTTTTTAAAACAATAAGCTCTTTATATGAAAAAAATGTGCAACAACATGCTTTTCTATATGATTTATTTTGTATAAATACAAAATCTCAGAGATTTATTGTATATGTAAACTAAAAACTGAAAAGATTAGATATTGTAGCATGATGTTCAAAGGAGAGCTATTGGAATGGTAGAATTCTTGGCTTGGCTCCCTCTTCAGATGTAATTGCTGCTTCATTAGGTCTTGGAAGAGCTTCCTATGGTTAAATTTAATCAAATGGTTTAGAATGGCAAGCTCGTATGCTCAAAATTCCAATACCATTCAGAATTTTTAAACAAGATTTCCCTCAAACCTTTTTTAAACAAATATTGCTTAACACTAACTGTAGATTCTGAAGTAATTCATAGTAGCTCATCATAATGAATAAAGTCTGATTTAGAATAGTCTGCATAGGACTTGGATGCTAAAGGGGAGTCATCTGTTGTAGCTAAAACCTGCTTGCCAGTAGCCTCTGCAATTAAGTAGCAAGACTCTGGTGCTCTTTTAGCTGTATTAGTGGGCAGCTCTGTGGGGTTTTTTCTGCATATCTTTTACTTGTGTAGCTATATTCTAATTCAATGTGTTTAATTAGCTTGGCTTGCTACGTTAGCTATTTCAGTTGATGCGGTTATCTTGAAGACTTCACATACTTGAGCAGCAGCAGAACTGCAGCCTTCTAAAGCACATCCATGGGGTGGATGGGAGAGGCTGGTATTAGAGATTAGTGAGAAACATGAAAAAACGGTTCAAAATGACATGAAAGAAGAAGACAGTGTGAGGGGGTGGAAAGGAGAAATGGAGTCAGCAAATAGTGTGAATATGCAGGTCACCTTTTTCCAAAGCCACTGGAAACACTGGAGGTTTGGTGTACAGGCGCAGCACGTGTTTATTCCAAAATACGTGATAAGAAAAATGTAGTTAATGCTGGAGCTGTGGAAGGAAGGAGAGAATGGATAAACGAAAAGACTGTTCACTTGCCATCATCCTCAATTTACTTCAAAATGTTGGGGCTTAAGGTGATAAGGGGATGTAGAGGAGGATAATGTTTGTTCATTCTTCTACCAACTAAAAATACAAATGCACACTTTGGCTCGTAAAGACAAGGTCTCCGTTATGAATGCCCTACAGTCTGGATTTTGCAGAATGGTGTACTGTAATATATAGTAGTGGCTTTAGAATACTATTGTTTATTTCTGTAAACATCAACTTTTAACAACCATGTAAAATTAAAATGGTGGGGCAGATGGTGAGTGTGGGAACTGAGGAAGGCTGTCTAGATGTTGCTCTGTTTTTCCATTTTTCTTCATTTTTGTACATTGCTCTGCAGCAGAGACCCCAAATGAGAACAGGTTCTAAACTGCAGCCACACGGCCTGGGTAGGTTTCCTTTTCAAATCCATGAGGAACAATGCAGCCAGTAAAATGGAAGTGCCATCTGGGTGTATATATGATGTCACTGCCAACTCTTTGCTGGTGCTGATAGCAAGCCCAAAATTATGGTGATGCATCCATGTTTTATAAGTATTCTTTCTGCTGGAGATGTTTGACTGATTTGAATTTTTATTGCAGTTGATACGTTGCAGTGCAAGAAGTCTGGGCATAGAGTGTGCGTAGGCTCTTCTGTCATAATTCCATATAATTTCTCTCTCGTACACGTGTTCCCCATATTCTAAGCCAGCACAATGATTCTCTGCACAGTGCAGTACTTTAGGCTGCCA
>VYZQ01247880.1:0-10113 GCA_013400655.1 Mystacornis crossleyi
TGAAAACTGTGATTGTTTTCCTCAGACTTGGTATAAACTGAACGCTCTGCCGAGTGTTAAAAGCTGTGCTGCTCCTAAGCTTTTGGTGCAGTATGTATTCCACCTGCTAGAGGCCAGCTGTCCTTGGTCTGGCATTCCAGATAGTGCCATGAGAAGCATGTCTTATATTTCCTTTCCCTTTCCATTTATTCAGGGAAGCTGGGGAGAGGGTGGTATTTTAGCAAGCTGTTGGGAGCGGACAGGGGAGCACTGGCCTTGGAGGGGGAAACACAACACATGCTTCCATAACCACTTCCTGTTACAGAAACACTCTGCTGGCTGCCAGCTTGCCCTTTCCTGTGTGCTGCCTTCTTGGCTGCCCACTGCCATTGTCTGGATATGTGGGTGTGCTGCAAGGTGCTCGCTACTGTCCACCCTGGAAGCACTTCCGTACCGGTAATGAGATGATCTGTGGATTGAGGTTAAAGTGCAACAGTTTAGGACAGAAGGCATCAGAAGGACGTTGCTCTGTTAAACTAGTCCTTTTTGGTGCATTGAGGTATAGTCCAAGCAATTTAATAAAGCATGTCAATGAGTAACTCTCAGAAGCGTCAATGTGCTTAGTGTGGAATGTGTGTGTGTCACACTCGGAACAAAGGTCTCCTGCATTGCTCGTTACCGATTAACTTGTCTGGTATTATGCAAGCTGCCTCTGCCAGCCGAGAACTAACTCTCCTCATTCACGGGGCAGCCCAGCTTGTAAAACATTACACAGCAGAAGTGCATTGCATGGCAATGAACCTTTCACTGAGGGCATTTCAGCCATCTGCATTTCCCTCAGGAGTCTTTAAAATATTTTAATAAAGAAGCCATTGTTTCACTCAGTCATACAGCAATTTTGCAATGAAGTCTTTTATTAGAGGCCCATACTGAGCTGCATAATCCAGGGTAAAATGCTTTTCACTGTTTTCAGTGAAAAGTTATAAAAATTGAGTGGTTTGGGTGAGGTTGGCTTTAGCATTTTCTTTTCCCAAGTTTTCATCCAAGCAGTAGCTATTTTTGTCTGTCAGTTGGAAATTTCAATCTCTTCTGGTACAAGATGATTTCTAGAGAGCTCTATCAGATAATGGTTATTATGATTCAAGTGCTTCTCCATTTAAACTTTCTGAGACTTTTTATCCAGCAGCTGTGGGAAAAGGTTGGAAAGAATCTGGAGTGTAGGAAAACTTAATCTTACTTGGTGGTGTTATTGCATATCAGAACATGTTAGGCAGCACTGGAATGCTGTCTTGCAATGTTTCCTGATGCTGTATATATACTTGTACAGAGGATTAAATAATCCTTTTGCTTAGGCTTATCTGAAGGAAATTAAGAATTAAAAATAGCAGCAATAGATGGATGGATAGTGAAGATGTTGGTGATTTCTCTTTTAAAAACTATTGTATTATTAAGTCACTTGCAGCCTCATTTTGAGCATAGGTTGTATAATTATTATACTTGTGGGCTAGACAGGCAAACTAAGCCAGGAACTTGTTCAAACAGAGTTGTGAAATAGTTCAGCTCTTGTGCTTCCACTTTTGGGTAAAATCCGAGGTCCAGTTACCCCTTGTTCTGCCAAGTCTGAGGTTTATAAGTGCCAGAGAGAAGAAGTTAATGAGAGTGAACCAAGCAGCTGCCAAAGCTCTTCAAGTTTCACCTGATCCTGAAGGTAACCTGTGTGATAAACAGGGCTTGGCTTTGGGCACGTGTTTGTGTTGCGCTGAGCAAAGTAATTTTGTGGAGGGGAGGTCAAGGTGGAGGGAAGGCGTGACACTTCTTGATAACTCATCTGAGGCCCAGTTTGTGTCTTTGAGGCTGCTGCCTTCTTTCTTTCCCTCAGCATGTTCTCATTTTGAACCAGAAGGCCCAGGTCCTCTTTCCATTTCTCCTCTTCCTCCAGCTGAAGCAGAACCACAGTCGGGCTGCAACTCAGCTGCACCTTGGGCAAACTACAGCAAAGAAGACAAAAAAGGCCAGGGGAACAGCTTATACAGCAAGAGCAGTAAGGGCATGCTGTAGTTGCACAGCCACGTAGAAGCTCAGAATATCCATCATTTCTGGAAAAAGGGGCCCTGCACCTTATTTGAGGGGTAACAGAAACACTGTTGTTCTGTAATTCGCATACTCTGAGAGACACGTAAATTGTTATGTGGTTTCCTATCATTGACCTCAGCCAGTTGCCCCTCCCACCTCTCTCAGAGGTCAAATATACAAATGATTAGCTCTACTGGTGCTTCCTGTGTAGTGTTTACCCCTTCCCTTCTCAGTGCAGCTTCCATCGCTGACTACAATCAACCAGCAGTAATTAAGAGGAGAATTTAAGTCAGCTGTTTTCCTACATGTGTTGAAATATATGTGGAACATGGGAGGAAAAACTCAAAGCCAAACATGTTAATATGAATAGAAAACTCTGAATATGGTTTCCTATCTGTCGTGGATGCCAATACCATGGAATATATTGAGCTTAGAGTTTGTCAAGCTCTTGAAACTACTTCTTCTTTCGGAATTAATAATAGCTAATGATTCAAAGCGTAGTGTCACGCCACTACTGGTTTTGTGCTGTCACAGTGCTGAGGGCTTAGACACTGGCTGTGTTGATTCTGTGCTAGCAGCTGTGCAAACCCAGCACAGGATGGCAGTGATCACCTGAAAGGATGTTAGCTGTAGTCTAGGGCTCCTTGAAGTCACCCAGCATCTTCTGGTTTCAGTAAGAGCTGCATTCTTCCTCTTTGCTTTTAACCCCTAAGTGCACTGGCACATAGGCAGGAATGATGCATCCACAGCTATTCCTGAAGTACGCTGATATATGCCAGCAAGCCTCTGAGCCTGAGGCAATTCTCTGAAGTATTCAGAGTTGCTAAGTGGGCAAGTTTCCTTCCACATTGGTGCCAGTTACTGCTGTTCTGTTGGGGAGAGACAGTGTGCCAAGACTCTCCAGCCATAAACCAGGAACTGTGGTCTTCCTCAGGTAGCTGCCCTAGTCCAGCCACTGAATAGTAACTTGATGACTCGAGTGTCGAGTCTAGTCCTGCCATGGCAGTACGTGGTTTGGCACTCAGTGGCAGTGTTGGAATCACTGAAAGCTGATGGGACTCGAAACAAACTCGTGGCCTTTTCATACTGACCCATTCCACAGGGGAATGGAGCTTTCTAGATTCAGTGGCACGTCTCAGAAGGTACTTGGAGCACTCTGCTTGGGGAATTTATGCCATTAGTTTGGTGCGATGTTTCCTGTCAGCACAGCGAGCCACAGTCAGCACAGGGGTTTGTGGTGGTGCATGCAAGGCCCCTGCTGGTGGTGCCTTTGATTAGTAGTCTCTTTCAGGATATTTTGTTACTGTCTCATCTTAAAAATTTTATCACTGTTGCCATGTGTAGCCTATTGGATCCCCTGCACAAATAATCTGCTGAACATCACACTTGCTCAGGAAGGGCTTTAAATGCTGGCTACCGTCTACTTTTTTTATTTGTTTGCTGCTTCCATCCTCGCTTGAATCTGTGATGTGGTTGGAAAACGTGTTCTTTTCTCTGTGTGATCACTTCCTCCTCTCTTGGCCATACCCTGGTAGCTCGTGAGGACCACGGCTGTCAGTGCTCTGTGAGCAGGCTGGAGAGCCTTTGCTCAGCACTGGCAATGCCTGTGGCTTGTATCAGCACATCCAAACCTGGCTTTACTTAGATACTGCAGGTACAAGCAGCGGGGGCCCTTTCCAGTGTTTTTTATCCAGTGCTTGGGATGTGTCTGCAGCTTGCACTGACACCTGTGGTGCATTTATAGTGTCTTGTCTCACCTCAGGTCACTGCTCTGAGGGCATCCTACAAGACCTCCACAGCAATTCCTGATCGTGAGGCAGGCAAGCAGGTGTTCCTCAAGATAAGTGTGACGTGTGGAGGCAGTGATCCTGATCACTCAGTGAGCTGCTCGGGATCCTTAGGAAAGCAGTATTTGCTGTCATGTTTTAGTTTGTCTCATCTGATGGAAGATGGGATCTTACACTTAATTTCACTCCAGGGGCTCTACCAGGCTGGTGATGTGTTCCGATGACGACCAAAGATGTTACTAAATGAGAAGTAGAATTCCAGGTGGGAGAGTCCTGGACTAAAATGTTCAGCTCCAGCTACAGAGCAGTTGGCTTGTGATGGGGACTGAGAAGATTCCATGAAGCTGTACCTTCTTGTTAAATCTACAAGTATCTATGCTTCAGAAATCAGTGAGCTGAGTCAGCACAGGAGTTATGTATGATATAAAAACACCATCTTGTTATTTTAAAGTAGTTTTGGAGTTAACTTATTTTTCTTAGCATAAATAGCATAAAACTCACTTTCTTGGTATTTGTGATTGTGGTATAATGAACTACTGTCTTGTCCTCTCATTTCCATCCTGTTTGGAATTCAGATTTTTCTAATCTTTTATTTTATGGTACAATTTCCAAATAGCTTCCCTTGCCTTTCTTGTCCACTGTTTTTTCAGAGCTGAATATAACCATACACCATTCTTGAGGTGACTGTGCTAACAGCACACAGCATAAAAGCACAATGTGCTCTGTGTTATCCTGTAGCATTTTTGTAATAAAACCTTCCATTGCAAAGTTGGATTTTTTTGGTGCATAGGGGTTTTTGTCCCAGCTCTACTTAAGAAATTAACTTGGATAGTTGAAGTGCATGTGTACAAATTATTCTGTCTTGGGCAGCCTGGCTGGCTTTATTTCTTAAGCGTGACACTTGGGACAGAGGCAGGAGGGATGAACCTGCCCTTTTTATTGAACAAACCCTCTTCAGGTTTGTGTGGGGAAATAATTCTTTATTTTCAGAACACATACAACAGTGAGTAAGTAGACTATTTCCTTTGACAACCAGTTTTCTTTCTGGAGTGCTTGTGGCTGAAAGGATGGTATGAATCCATGGGGGGTTCAGTGTGTTAATCTAATGATTTGGTCGTGTGAATCGGCTGAGTGAACTGCAGATGAAGTTTAGGTGTTAACAAGTGTGCTTGCTAACAGCATTGGCAAATTCATACAGATGTACAAACCAATGTTAATTGGCAGAAAAAGCTTTTTGTTTCCTACTTGTGACCTCAAACTGAGATAACATGTAAAAATTTGTCAGACCTAAATGTTTAGGGAGAGTGTACTGATGCTGAAACTTAGGGTCAGCAGAGACTCGATCATGTGCTTGGACGCGTATGCTGACCAAGAAGATAGAGTGTTGTGGTGATTTTGGGGAGAGGGTGCTGGTGAGTGTCTGTCTAGCTGTGTGGAAAGCACCAAGATTCCTGACAGGCTCGAAATGAGTACAGGGATTAAAAAGGCTTCCATCTTCCAGCTGCCAGTTTTGGTTCTGCAGAGATGAGGAAGGACTGAAATTGCAGTCACCTTTCTGGTGATGGATGAGAAGTGAATCTGTGAACTCAGCCTTTTTCTTGCTCATGTGTCACCCTGTCAGCCCCCTGGCTTCTGCCATGAAGGAGACTAACAGGGTCTCTTACCAAAAACTGCCAGCCCAGGGGAACTGGGGGAAGGGACTGTGAGTGTTGAGGTACCCTTTCAGTGCCAGGGTTTCTCTGAGGCTGTAATTGTACCTGTGCTGCTGCAGCCCAAGGTGTGCCTGGGTCTGGCCTGTAGACAAAGCTCTGACTTCAAAGCTGCTCAGCTGGCACCTCTCATCAGCACTGTTTGTGTTGTTTTCTGGACAGAAGGAGAGTTAAACTGTAAGTGCCTGTAATTCTTACACTTGGATTCTTCAGCACACTTTGTGCCTGTGCAGGCTCCTATGTTAATACCCAGATCCTTTGCTCCCCTTGGAAAACTGGTTGTCTCACTTGATTCGCTTCCTTTTTGCCTGGCACTTAGGGCACACATTGTTCAGATCATGCTTGTGCTCAGCCAGGGCATTAGAGTGGATTTTGTTATTGCCTGCAGTATTAGCTGCTGAAACTTTGTGGTAATGCATGGAAGTGCTCAGAGAGAGCAAGCCAACTTCATCTACGTGAGTTTTGCTGGGAGTGTGTGTGACAGAAACAAAATTTCATGGAACTGAAGCAGCTCTCAGCTCCTCCTCAGTGAAGCAGTTTGTAGGGTCAGAGCCAGAAGGTCGCGGTTTTTCACCCGTTGTTACTTCCTGAGCATTATTGTTATTTGTCCCTGAACGGGAGCTAGAGAGGGCATAGCTGCATGCTGCAAAACAGGTAGATGGTTCCTGGGATCTGCAAGGGGAGTACTGATGTTAAATTTGATCCTGTCTTGTCCCTGGGAAGCAGCGAGCACACCTGAATGTTAGCATAATTGGAAAGGCATTTGGGTGGCATCTGTGAAATGTGTTTGGTTGGTTTCAGATCAGGTCCTGGTGTGGATTTGTGCTCTGTCACCCTTGGATCCTGTAAAGATCAGAAATGTGCTTGGCTTAGAGAGGCTGACCTTGCCCTTGGTCAAATGTGAGGCTTGTTCAGATGTTTTGTACTGGCAAAGCTCCCCTTTCTGTGGTTTGGACTATGCTCAGTCCTTAGGAAAGAGAGGAACTGTATTTTCTAAAATACAGGGTATTTTGGAGTATCTAACCCCCATCTGGATGCTTGATGGAAATTATCACCGATTCCTGCATCCCCTTGGAAAAGGACCTGGTGCTTTTAGAATGGGGGTTCTTCAAGCTGGCTCCAGCTGGGGCCCAGATCTCTTCTGTGCTGAAATCTTGGTTCTTCTGAAGTCTTGATTCTTCTCCTAACAACACCATACCTGTGGTTGTGCGAGTGGGATAACTAAGTTCTGGTGATTCTTGTCCAGCACTGCCGTGCTCCCAAGAGTGAGATTCTTGGAGAGTAGGATCCTTCCTGTGTACCGCAGATACACCAGCTCTTAACTGGTTTTACTGGGAGCTGGGTGGCAGCTGACCCACATAAAGATAATTACACATAAAGAGAGTGTACCAGCACCTGGTTTTGCGCAGTATGCAAAATGTAGTGTTGCTTGTTCTGATGTCTGGGCCTTGCCAGTACAGTCTGTGTGAATCTTCTACACTCCAATAAAAGCTAATTGAGGAAGAAGAGGTTTTGCTCAGGTTGTAAGTAAAGTGAGGTTGTTCAGCCCAGCCTGGGAAAATTGGTTGCACAAAATCTAGGGGCCTTTGGGGATTAAAATAGCACAAATCCTTTTGTTGCTAGTGGCAAGTGAGCAGGTGTTGGGCAAGGCTGGCATTCACCTGTGTCAGTGCATGCTGCAGGGGTGGATCAGTACTTAAATCCCAGGGGAGCCACGCAGCTCCAGCTGAGGCAGCCCAGGCAGGGGTGGGAGTTGACTCAGCTCTATTAAACCTGGAAACGGGGCCTGCGGTGGCAGCAGTTGTAGCAGCACCCCAGGCTGAGGCTGGACACCGAGTTACTACCTAGGAAGAAGCAGATTCCACTGCACTTGGCCTTTTTATTTGCTCATGGCACAGCCGAGGGTTGTGCCTGGCCCGTGCTGGACAGCTGCCCTTGGCCAAGCTGGGAGCAGAAGTCCAGAAGTGCCAGTGCTCAGAGCTGTAAAAGCAGTAGATGGTGTGTGTTAGTGCACGTGTTTTTGCAGACACAGCCTTAAAGGCTTGTGTTCTTAAATGTACCTGTGTGTCTCTCCTTTCTCTCTGCTTTTTGTTTTACTAGTGCTTTTGTGTGTCTCTCATGAAATGCAGGTGTCCCATATAACAGGAAGGGAGATAAAATTCACTTTAATGGCTACAATTATACTTAACTATGCTGAGTCAATCTGGCAGAAAGAACAACATGTTCAGACTGGCAGTTTATATTGTAATGTCCTATTAGGCAGTACAGAGAGCGATGCCTTCCTGAGGTGAGTGCATAGAGCACAGATTAAAAGAAAGAATTTGAAGGCAATGCACGTTTTAATTTGGGTTGATGAGATGTCACATCTTGAGGCCCTTGCCCTGCCTGTAGTCCCTCGGCCCCCAGGGCTGTTGACCAGCCCCAGCCCAGTGAGGCTGTGTCAGGGTCACTTGTGAAAGGTCATTTTGGTATCAAGGCTGTTGTGTACCCAAAGCACTGGCGTCGCTGGGCGAGCGGGGTGCCCAGCCAAGAGTCTACACCTGCTTGTGGTGGGGTGAGGCTTTTTGGACTTTGGTTGTTTGGGAATTTTTTTAACCATCCTGCAGTCTCCTAGTGCTGTGTCTCTAGTAGGTATGACAAATTAGAGCAGCATTTCTAATGGGGGAAGGGGGCGTGTCTGACCATGTGCATTGTGGGGTGTTTCTTTTGGGGGCACGGGGGGTGTGGGCCTTTGGTAGCAGAGTCATCCTGAAGCCTGGGACCAGGGGGGTCTTTTCAGGGGGTGGCTGTAGGGCATGTGGCTGGGATAGCTACTGCCCTTCCTGCCTGGTTAATTAGTGATCTGAGCAGCCGTCCTGCTTTCACTGATGTGGGACGAGAAAGTGATTGGGTGGGGATGTTGGGAAAAGATTTTGCCTAATTTCATATGCGGTTCCTAAGAGTTTTTGACATTTGCTCACTGAAGCGAACACAAGCACTGTAAGTTTTCCACAGTGGTTGTCCCAACCCCTGGAATAAGCCAGAATCTTTATTAATAGTTCATGCTTTGCACTCATATAGAAAATTAAAAGGCAGCGAAGTACCTAAGCATGAGTTGGGTCTTACACAGGTAAAAGTTGGGAATTTTTTTTGGTTGGTTGGTTTGAGGTGTTTTTTTTTTTTAAACTTCACAGACTGTTCACCTAGGAACTGAAGTGTAAGGGCAGTTGATCCTACCAAGCCTTGAGCCATGCAACAACATGCCCACTCCCCACCCACAATGGTAGCAGTAGGAACCCATCAAGTGCTGGGAGCCAAAATGGCTCAGATTTCCTGTAGTTCTTTTTTGCAGGTGAAGCTTCCATCAGGGAGTATTTTAGGGCTTTCAGCACAGCTTGTTAAATCCTTGCTATAAACATACAGCAGCAAAAGAAAGAGCTGAAGGTGCAATTTCTGCTGGCACCTGCTCCTTGGAACAACATGGAACAGCTAAATGGCTGCACTAACCACCCCAGCTTACTGTAACTGTGCTTTTCCTTCTAGCAGATGGCAAAAAGTTTAAGCATCTTCCTTTTCCAGGTGTGTTCCGGGTAGGAAGTCTTTTTCAAGGCACTTGCTCTAGGATAGTCCTGTATTGTCACTTTACATGGAGAAATTCTCCCTGGTAATCTGCGTCATGCAGTACAGAGTGAGCCTGGCTCCTGCCCGAAGCCAGCTGCCACGTTTTGTCACATCTGAGCAGCCCCAGCAGGCACAGCCTGTCCTCTGCACTGGCCCCTGGCCCAGCAGCAACACAGAGCAAGCAGCCGCCCCAAAACTCGCGTGGCTTCAGTGTGCAGCCTCCCTTCTGGCTGCTGGAGGCTTTAACCTGCACCGAGGATCGACAGGGCTAGCTGCTGTGTTATGTGTGGAACACAGAGCCTGGGCCTCCAGCAGTGGAGGGGGTGCAGTAATGGGGAAGACTTCTTGGGATGCTGAGGGGCATAGGCACCAGCACGTGTGCCACAACAGCCTCTCATCCCGGGCAGGGAAAGGGGGAAACAACTAACAGACACCAGTGCTGATCCATAACAGCTCCATGTTTCTAATGTTTCAACCCCCTTGTGCTGAGGCTGCCTGGGAATGATAAAGATGCATTTTCTGTTTGAAATAGGTGCAGTACTTCTTCAAGATTCTGGACAACTAACAAGCTCCAGCCTCACCCACTGCAACAGACACGCACGCAGAACTGTGTGTTCATTCGTTTATTTGTCCAATGTTTCAACCTGACTGAAATACAAGATCAACAAGAGCACTGTACTCCTGGCTATTATTACATGTTAGAACATAGAGTTTTGCACTTTAGACAACATTTAACACCATTCTATGGGGTACTGCATTGCTTTTATAAAGTTTAAAATAAAGATTTATTTTCAAACATGTGACTTTGGTTTATTTCATACATTACACTTTCTTGCAGAAAAAATAAAATTGTACAACTGCATAAATATAAAATTCTTCCACCATGAAAATGGCTAAAACATTCAATAAAGACATTAGCACCACAGTGTGCGATGCCTTCAGCAGGAAAAAGAAAAAAAAAAGAA
>VYZQ01247881.1:0-10376 GCA_013400655.1 Mystacornis crossleyi
CAGAGCAGTGGCTGCTGCTCACCTCGCTCTTGAGCTCGGCTCCTTTCTGGAGGGAGGGGTTGGTTATGCCCAAGGTAACAGCTTTGTCTTACAGGTGAGCAAACAGGTCAGCTCTCTCCTGGACCACACGCCCTCAGCAGGGCTTTGATTCGGATTCTAAATTTACATTGTTGGTTTTTATGGAGAGGTGGATAACACGGTGCTTTTATTTTTTTTCCCCTTCCATGACAGGATGGAATTAAATCCAAGAAAAAGGCACCTCTCTTGTTTTGTACAAGTTGGAGGCTGAGGAGCCATTTCTCCTCTCTCCCACACTGACCTTTTGTTTTTGTGTAAGAAGATGTATGTGGGCTGTGCAAGCCTAAATATTCCTTTCTCTCAGACCCTGCCATGCAGTGTACTCCTAGGAATGATTCCAAGAAAAAACATATTGAGTACCTTAAAGAGGATTCCTCTGGCTTGAGCTGCTGTGCAGGAAAACAATAGCAGATCATGGCCTTTTCTGTTCTCTGAGCTGTCCAAAAAGGAGCCACAGAGTCTTAGCCCAGGGACAGATCTGGGCAAAGCTGGACTGTCCCAGAACACCACGGGGTCAGGTCTGGAGGCGGCACAGCAAAGGCAACAGAAGAGAAACGAATCTGGCTACAAATTCAATGCGCACTGCACTGATTAAACGGGCCTGACATGGCTTAAGTGTCTGAGTAGGAAGGCCTGGGATCAGAGGGAAAGCTTCCCCGTGCTCCTATAGTAAACCTTGCTCCAAAAACACGGGGCGGTGCTGGCAAAGGCTTTGTGCCAGAGAAGCAGTCCAGGATCTGCTTCTCAGCTTCCTACAGGATGCTTCCACCACCTCCTTCCAGAGTAGGAGCTCCTAGAAGGGAAAGGGACTTGTGTCCCCACACATGGCTGAAACTGGCCAGGCCTTATTCCAACCAGTTTCTGATTTGCAGTAACAAAACATCCCCGTAAAAGTCAAAGAAAACACCCACCTCGGCACCCAGACCAGTACAGTAATTCCCCTCAAGTAAGAGATGCCGGTCAGGCTGCGCACCATGGAGCAGGAAGCAATTCCAGAGCCTGAAAAAACATCTTCCTGCTTCAGCCCCTCCCCAGTACAGGCAGGGCCTACAGGTGCTCCTTGTACTGGCTGCTGAAGTCTCTCTGCACCTGGGGCTCCCACAGCCCGCCTGAGGGCAGCTGTGAGCAAAGCCCAGCTGGGAGAGCCTGCTCCACACAGAGCCTGTTCTCCCTCTGACCCCCAGGTCCAGCAGAGGTGCCCCCAGTGCAAATTCAGCTGGGTCTGGTGACCTTCCCTGACCTGCAGAGGTGACGCTGGGTGGTGAAGCTGAGCTGCACAGGGGTCATTCCCCTGGCCCCACGGAGTGGGTGTTGCAGGCAGGCTGCTGTGCTCCCACATCCAGGGGGTTTCACATTGCCAGGACTGAGGCAGTAGCTGGCTGCTGAGTAAAGGCCAAGCCAAGGACCTCTGGGAAGGATCAATGTGTTTTTCTGCCTCCTCTCTCCCTTTGCCATTGCTGTGTGTGACTTCTGTTCATTGTTTCATGTCCTGAGGCCAGATCCCACAAGCAGCTGGAGGTGTCCAGTGTTGTGCTGCCCCAAGTCTGCCCCTGTGGGGAAGGAGAGTGGGAAGGGGTTGTGTGATGTTTTGCCTGGCTCAGCCGCAGCAGCCAGCCCCTGCTTCCTCCTTGCTGTGGCTAAACGGGCCTGTTGGCAGTGCAGGCTGGGTGGATTATCCCACTAATCTGAGCTCTCTGGACCATGGGTGAGGAACACTGGCCTCTGTGCGGCCTGAGCTCAAGAAGCTCACTTGCCTCTCCACAATCCTAAGAGAAGGGCTGTCCTTCAACACCAACCTCTGCAGCTTCAGCAAAGCCTTGCTGTGCAGAGGACTCTGCTGTTAATCGGTTTTTTCCTGGAGCCTATGGAATGCAGTGGCTGTAGCAGCCCTGGCAGGGAGCAGAGCTGGCACGCTGCTGGCTCTGGTGGCATGAACTTGTTCTCCCATTGTGAAACCGAGCTCGAGGGTGCAGGAATGAGGGGAAGGGGCATGGATCTGGCAGCTGCTGCTGGGTGAAGGGCTGCCTTGTCCCTGGAGTTGGCCTGCTGTCCGTGGAGCGCCGTTGCCTGTTGGTGTTAATGCCGAGTGCTTTGCGACGTCTCCAACACTGATCTCCTTTCCTGTTGCTCTGTGGCCCCTACAGCTTTGGAGCGACGAGGTGGAAAAAGTAAGTACCCAGCTGGAATTGTGCTCAAACCTTCTGGGGGTGTTCAGGGGCCGGGGGTGCTGTGGAACCCCTCCTGCTCGCAGGCAGGGGAGCATCAGGGGCTGCTGCTGCTGTGTGCCCCCGCCCTGATCCCTCTGTGTGCTTCAGTGCAATGACAGCGGCTTGGGATGAGCCATGGGTCCATCGGCTGTCCCTGGCAGGAGACGCTTCCCTGGCACCCAGGCGTGTGTCTGTGTGTGGTAAAAGGAGGCTCGGAACACCGCACTGTGTGACAGGAGCAGAGGTGATGCTTGAGGTGTGACCCAGCTCTGCTCCTGTGGCCAAGGCTCTGATCCTCCGTGTGCCTCTGGCAGCCCCTGGCCTCATCCATCCAGCTGGCTCTGCACAGAGCTGGAGCAAGGACAGAGCGTCTCCCGTGCACAGCCCCAGCTGCTGCAGGGAACAGCTCGGTCGGGGGTGGGGGGAAGGTTTGAGGCCTCATGGAGTTGATTCTCTCTGGGTGAGGTGGACTTCCCTTCTGGTCCGAGGAGGCTCTGGAAGGGAAGTGTGACTTGTCCATGAAGATGGATGGGGGGCTGAGACCAAGGTGAGCTCTGTGTGGAGCTCCAGCACAGCATGGAGCTTCCAGAGACACCTTCGGGGATCCTGTTCCTTCCACACCTCGAACACCCCCAGCAGGCATTGCCGTGAAGCCTGAGGTGCAGGGTGGCAGAAGTTCTGTGTGCTGTGCCTGACAGCAGCCTGTTGCTGCCTTACTCCAGAGCATCTGCAGAATGGACTGGCTGTTCCCAAACCAGCTCTTCCTGTTCTTCAAATCCTTTGGTCCCTCAACCAAACAAGCTGGCTGCAGTCAGCTATGAGCATGCAAGGATCTGTTCCTCTATCCTCTGTCTTTGGGTTATTCTGCTTGGATAGACCGAAGTATGTAAGTAAATGTCCAAGTTCTTCATGTCTTGGAGAAGGACAAGACTGGAAAGGGCCTCCCAGGTCACCATCCAGCTCTGGCTTTATAGGAAACTACATCCTGCAACTGCAAATAGCTCTGAATACTGGAGTTTCAGCTCACAGGAGCAAGAATCACTTGGTGTTTTGAAGGCATTGCACTGGTATTTCCTGTTACATTCCCCCTTCCGCTTTAAATAATCCCCTTCATACAGAGGATGCAAAAAAATAGATCAGTTGAGTTGCAGCTTAAAATAGACAAATCTGATTAAAAGACAGTCAAAGCATTTCTTTGTTGTAGCCTGGCTCTACACTGGTAATGCTGGTACCAGATGAGAGCTGTGCTGGCCCCAGCAGCATCTCCAGCTTGTCCTGCTAGGAATACTGGGCCTCCTCTGGGGTCACCAGTGATGTGGCCTCTGCTCTGAGACTGTCAGCCTGGCTGGATCAGCCCTCTGGGCTCAATTCCAGACATGTCAGTCCTGGGCCAGAATGGTCAGGGCATTCCCAAGGCAGCAAAAGGAACCCCTGTGCCAAGGCCGCGCGCCTCTGAGGGCTGCACGCTCCCAGAGGAGGGGAGAGGTGAGCTGGAGCTGAGTGGGTGTCACTTGTGTGACCGGTCACAGCACATCCCAAGAGGACTCCAGCACTGGTGTTGAGGAATACTGCGTGCTGGAGGGAACGTGTGGGCCTGCTTGTCCCCCCTTTCCATCAGCAGGAGGGGAGAGCCGCCACCAGAACACTCAGCCGCTCCAGCACTTTTGGAGATCTCCGTGCCAGGATCCACCTGGGTATTCTGGTACTGCAAAACTGCCCCAGTGTAAAGGCACTGCTTGGGCAGGGGGAGAGATGGGTCTCCAGTGTGAGTCTCTCTGAATTCCCAAAGCTTGCTGTGGAGCTGCCTGCTATTCACCAGCGCTTAATTCCTCCCAGCTCAGAATCAGTAACTAGCCCCAAAGGAGACTCTTGGGTAGAAGGTGGATTGGGATGTTCATCTCCATTGCAGATTTAATTAGCGGCAGCAGTTTGGTAAATGCTGCCTGGCCTCAGCCTTTGTCTCGTGGTGATAAAAAGAAAACCACTGCACTTCCAGAGAGAAGCCTGGGGAGGCTGTGACATTCCTGTGCCTGCAGGTGCAGAAAGAGGGGATTAAAGGGACTGGAGCTGGCATGGGACTGACTTTCCACATACCTCAGGATTAACAAAGGAGCTTCCCTGCTTGATGCATCAGTTTTGAGCTGCCATTCCATCACCTGCAGTGATCCAATGTAGGATGAAGAAGGAATCAAGCTGAAATGCAGCCAGAGGTCTCTGGGATCCCAGCCCAGGGTCTCTTGTGCCTCTTGTGTCACAGCTGCACGCGGATCCTGCGGCACCCGGGCCTTGCTGCCGAAGGGGGGTGCGGGGGTAGGGGGGTGCAGAGGCAGAACAGGGCTCCTGCCTTGTGCTGCCCGAGCCCCCTCCTGTTTGCAGGCGGAGCACGAGCTGAGGCTCACCCAGACCGAGTTCGACCGCCAGGCAGAGGTGACCCGTCTGCTGCTGGAGGGGATCAGCAGCACACACGTGAGTCCTCCTGGGCACCCGGGGGTGACGGGGACTTCAGAGACTCTTGGCTCCTGCATGTGGAATAGAGCTAGAGGAGGTGGTAAATTCGGGGTACCTCAGGGGGTAGTAGCTGCAGCAAGAGATTTTCTGTGCCTGCTAACCAAACCCAGTCAAGCTGATGGTCCCTCTCCCTCCAGGTGAATCATCTTCGCTGTCTCCACGAGTTTGTGGAGTCTCAGACCAACTACTATGCTCAGTGCTACCAGTTCATGCTGGATCTGCAGAAGCAACTGGGCAGGTAAGACAAGAGACTGCTTTTACTTCTCTCAAGGTTATTGATCTCCTTACCCCCAGCTCAGGGCTCCTTCCCCCTCCCACATCACAATGTTGAGCAGAAGTTACAAAGTGCCCTCACAGCTCTGACAGAGCTTCTGAGTTTACAGAGTGGTGACCAGTCCTGGTGGTGGTGGTGCATTTGGAGCAGGCTTTGCCGTTGGCTTTTTAGATTCCTCTCAAAGCACAATGGCCACGGGAGTTTGAACATTCTTCCTCTAAATTAGTTAGATCACACGGGACTCAAATTCCTGTTGCCAAGCAATGAGCCTGAGCATGCTCTGCTGCAGCAGTAACAAATCCCAGATTCCATATTCCGTGCTGCTGGCTGCACATCCCGTGGGGCGGGTGGGGTGTTCTGTCTGGTACTGTCACACCAGCACAGGCCTGACCAAGGAGGGGCTGTTGCCTCTCTGTGGTCACTCACATTCCTGTTCTGTTCTTTTTCCATGCCTGCAGTTCCAAAGGAGAAATGTAAGTATGATACTGGCCAGGATGAGCTCTGAGGGCTCTCCTCCCCCCAGTGACTCTGGGGTCTCTGTGTGATCACTGCCAGGGCCAGAGCTGCACCCCCTCAGATAACTGAGCCTGAGCTCCATTACTGTCTCTCTCTAGAGAGCCTGCAAAGCCTGGGAGCCACCAGCTGTGGCACCCAGTTCAACAGCAGCAATGCCCATTCCTTTCCTGAAGAATTAACAGGCAGAACAGGTAACACAGACCGTGTGAGAGCAGGGCAAGGACAGCACAATGGACCCAGTCAAGCAGAGCCGAGAGCAGCACCTGTCCAGCCCCCTCTGCAGAGTCACACGTCAGTCTGGTACTCTGCAAGGTGGTGAAACAGGGCACTGGAGTCAAAACAGGCAGACAAGTGTCACTTGCTGGCCAGTCTCAGCACCTGGGAAGTGAGGCTGTTTCCCCACGTGAAGGGCAGTGTGGGTATGTTACAGCTGGGCATGTAGGCTGCAACTCTGAGCATCATCTCTGCAGTGCAGCTGCTGAAGGGAAGAGCTCTTGGTTTCTCAGGCTGGAGCCTCGCTGAACTGTGCTTTTTTGTCCCGTGTAAGATTTTCAGGCACATTCGTAGGCAACGCAGAATCCGCATCTCCTGCAGCCGCTACCTCTCCTCCAGCTGTTGCTGCTGCCACGCTCCCTGCTGTGCCTACAATTCCAGTGGTGCCCACAATTGTTGGGGTGCCCAACACCGTGGCAGAGGGTGTGCTGAACCCCAACGAAGTCAAGCCTCCTGCCAGTGGGACACGCAGGGCCAGAGTCCTCTACGACTACGAAGCAGCTGACAGCACGGAGCTGGCACTTCTTGCCGATGAGGTTGGTGGCTTTCCTGAGTGTTGGATTTAGCCATAACTGCCCAGCAGCCCGTGGTGTGCCCGACAAGGATTTTGGTTCCTTTTCCTGCCCCTAAAACCTGCTTTATGAAACTAACAGAGTCTTTATCTGGATACCAGTATCTGCTAAGTTGCAGTGAGCTTGTGTTCACGGCCATTTACTATTTAACATCACCCAAATAACTCCTCAGTTCCTGGTGGAGCCCAAAATAAAATACTCCAGTACTCAGTGTCTTCACTGTGACCCTCAAATACAGCTGCCTTACCCAGAGCCATAGGATAAGCTGTTGGCTGGAGGCCTGCTCTAATCATGCTGAGAAAAAAAGAAAAATCAGCAAGTTGGAAACTCTTCTGTTCTCTAGACTGAACTTCTATATTCAGAAGGGATGACAAAGCAACATGTAGAAGTTCCTTGAGTCACTCTGGAGAATGAAAAAGCAACAGGGACATCACTGGGCAGTTCTCCATAGATCTTGTGTTAAAGCTGCAGATAGCTCCAGGGAAAGGGCACAGATGCCTGCTAAATGAACTTCAGGAATTACTGTTCTTTCAGTCCCCATCTGACTAAATTTCTTGGCTCTGTCTGCGAAGGTCCTGTCTAATGTGCTGTCTTCTCTCCCCAGATGATCACTGTGTACAGCCTGCCAGGCATGGATCCAGACTGGCTCATAGGGGAAAGAGGGAACCAGAAAGGGAAAGTTCCTGTCACTTACTTGGAACTGTTAAGTTAAACGTTAAGGAAGAAGAATGTCCAAGCAGAATGCACCCCTCATCTGGCACTTCTAATGCGGATTTCCTCATCCGAGACCATTGCTCTCTTCAGGGTCAACACTCCATTGCTAATATGGGAATTGTGGGAAAGAAGTGGGAAAACTGTTATGGTGAGGTTTTGGGAAAGGGCTGATGGCACCCAAGGCTGAATTTGTTACCTACCAGTGCGGCCTGCTTTGACATTAGTCCTGGTGGCACAAGATTCCTTGATTACTTTTTCCCTTCCCTGCCCCAGTCTTGTTCCTCGCAGTGGCTTTCCCAGGGCGAGCGAGCTGTGCCCCTCAGCAGCTGCTCACCAGTTCCCCTTCCCTCGTGTCTGGTGTGGGTTAGTGCCTGTCTGCCCCTCCCCTCCTCTCTTCTCCAGCAGCAGAATTGCCCAAGCCCAGCCCCCGCACATTCCAGTAGGGAAGCGTCCCCCACGTAAGGCAAGGAGGCTGCAGTTGGGATTTAGGAGCCTGTTAAAGCCACCCACCCTGCTCAGCCACGGGAGAGCAGCAGGGCACGGCTGGCGAAGACCCACCCTCACCATCCTGGGGCCTGGAGGCTCCCACCTACCCCTGTCCCCTGAAGCTGGAAGATTTCTTTGTGGAGACCAACCTGCTACTGTAGGGCCTAACCCCAAACCTCCGTGCAGGGACCGTGCATCTCGCTTGCATTTCCTCTGGGAAATTGCTCTTGGACTGCAAAGTTTACAAGCCTTTTTACAAGCTTTGCTCCCTGTGTTATTGTCCAGGCTTTTCTTTCATTGTGTCTGTCCAGGCATGTTTTAGCCTGACTTTATTTCCACCCTGAATCACTGATTTAATGAATGTTTCCCCTCCCGTGTCAGCAGTGAACAGACTTGGTGCATCCTAGTGCAGAAAGGGACAGTCCCACCTGCTGTGACCCCCAACACGGAGCTGTTCTTGGCCATACACACACCATGACCCAGGCTGTCCTGGAGGGATGGGTGGTTCAGCTCAGGTGTGTGTGCCTGCTCACTCTGGAATGAACTCTTAGCTAGAGCTCACCTCAAGGACTTCCACTTGATGTATCACGAGTTTTCCACTCCAGCTGGAAGGAAGAGAAACTCCCCCGCACCAAGCTCTCTGTTCACCACCTTCCCCTGGGTATGTCAGAACTAACTTTGCTTGTTTACTGATCTTTTGCACTTTCCCCAAAGGTATCGTGACCATTCTAATGTAACAGGGCACTGAGCACCTGTGTTTGTGGGGCTCATGGGTTTCAGCACTTATTTGCCAATAAACAAACTGCCTGACCTCCTGCCTCAGCATCTTCTGCGGCCTCAGGGCGGCCCTCGCTCGCCAGCCACAGGGCTGTGGGGACAAGCGGGGAGACAAAGGGAGCAGCTCGGGGGAAAAGCAGTGCCCTCCTGCTGCCCCAGGCTTGGGGTTAAAAGCAAAACAAAGCTGCTCATCCTTCCTGTCCCACCTGGCACTCCCAACACAGTCAGAGCCTTGTGGTTCCTTTCCCAGCTGACACAGCTCAGTTGTACTACAGCTTCAGGGGCTCTGAGAAATAACAGCTCCTCCTGCACCTGAAGCAAAAATAGAGCAGAGGATGACTTCAGCTGCTGAGAGACCCAAGTGCTATTCTAGATCTAACAGACTTTTTTAGTTGTTATGGAAACTAGATCTGCTGCTAATCTAAAATCCTGAAGTCTTGTCCCTACACCCAGCTTGGAAGGAACTCCTGGGAAAAGTAGCTGTTGAAATGCTCTGTAGTGCAGCAGTAATGCTTGGCTGTTCTAGTTAAAGAGAACAGGGAAATCAGATGATGTTCCTGTTCTAGTTAGTTTTAAAATTGCCAGGTTTACCACTCCCATAGTCCTGATCTACTAGAGATCTACTCCTGCCTATTGCCCTTCCAGCATGTATATTTTCCCTCAGGCCAGTGACATCCCTGTTCCCCTGTTATTCCTCTCCTTGGTACATTAAAGAGGAAAAACAGTTTTAGGAAAAACAGCAGCAGCTTAATGAAGCAGAAAATGGTCTCTTCCCTCAGAGCAGCCAGAAGGAATTCTCTTCCTGGCACTCTGTTCCCTCTGCAGTAGAAAAGGCACATGGAAAATCTATTGCTGCTCCTGACTCTTCTTTGCAGGTGTCAGGGGAGCCCCCTTGGCTGGATCCCCTCTGTGCCTGAGGGACAGGGGCAGGTACAGCTCAGGACTGCAGTGCTGCTGTAGCTCTAAAATACACGTACCCAACAGCACCCACTGCTTCTGCTGTCTGGCACCAGGGCTCCTGCCGAGCACCAACTCGCTCTGGTGCTTGAACAGACATCTAGAAGAATGCATTCTTGTTGAACACCCCTACAGTGATGAGGTAACTTCCAAAGCCATAACAAAAAGGAAAGATCCCGACCAGAGCTGTCAAGTGACAGCCTCTGCTGTAACTGAACTCGCTTAGATGGACCAGATTCCAGATTCCTCTCCCCGTGGCAGCCCTCAGCCATTTGCTGTCTCTGCACATTGTTCACTTTCAGCTCTCCATGGTCACACCCAGTTCCCCCAGAGCACAAAGTGTTTCTGGTTACAGGCTGCCCCATCCAAACCCCACTGGGTTTAGGACTGTCACACCACCTCACAAGCCCCTCTCCCTTCTACTTTTAAGACTACTCCAACCAGTTCAAATCTCTCCAAAGCCCTCAGGGCACATGACACTAGATCAAACAAATGTACCAGGAAATCGCCAGCACTTAGGCTTGGAAGGTAAAAAAGCCCAAACAACCTCAAAGCAAGATAATCTCATTTTCTAGCTCTAGTGTCTTAAAACCATGGAAATTAAAAAGGTTCTGGCTGGTAAAGCAATCAAGTGTCTCTTTAGGAAAGAACTGGTAGGTTAATAGTTCACAGCTACACTGAAATTTGATTTCTAACTTTAGATAAGTCTGTCTAGATTTCTGGCTGTATTTTAAGCAATAATCACTGACTTTCTCTTACTGTCCTTACTACACACTAAGCCTCAGAACTTTAAAGAGTTTGTTGATCTAGAGCTACACCACATGATGCACCTTCACTGCAGACGGTGATTGCTGTGCAGGGCCCTCACCACCATGTGCAGGGGAATCATCCCTGAGGAATATTTCATAGTGCTGCTCGTTTCAAACCTCCTACGAGTTCCCCGACAGGAGAGTAAGAGAAAGGGAGTGGGTGTGGGAAACCCAGGGAATCAGCCTTTAATTACAGTCATTTCAG
>VYZQ01247882.1:0-10375 GCA_013400655.1 Mystacornis crossleyi
GCACAGCTGAAGACAGAGCACTGGCACAGCAAGGCCGTGGTGTGTACATGGAGCCCTGCCCAAACACACCCCTAACCCGGGAGCAGCAGTGTCCCGTGTCTGCCAGGCACCATACCCGCAGCTCAGGCAGCGTCAGGATGTGGCTCTTGGGAACCCTCGCGGAGAAGGCGCTCTCCCTCTCCTCCTTTGGCAGCAGTTCACTGAACCTCCTGTAGGCACTTTAAGAGGCAAGAAAAAGAGCGGCTCTGTGGTGCGAGCAGGGAGGCAACAGCCCGTCTGGGCACCGGCCGCGCCGGCAGCGCTTCCCAGAGCCGGGTGGCCCGTTCCCACAGCTCCTGCCAACTTCGCCGGGCGGGAGCGTGTCGGCCGGGGGTCCCACAGCTGCTCCCGGGACCAGGGAGAGGAGCCGGTCTGTCTGCTGCCCACACCGAGGTCCGGGGCTTCAGAGGGGTCACCGCGGGCTCGGGATGGCTCCCAGCCCCTACCCCGCGGGTCAGGGCGTCACCGGTCCGGCCCGCGCCACCAGCAGCACCCGCGGACCTTCACCCCATCATGCCCGGCTGTCAGGGAGTGCCACCGTCACCTCCCGGCTCAGTTGGGCGTCTCGGCGGAACGAGAGCCCCGGGGCAGGGCCGGGGCCCTCCGTGCCCCGCTGCAGAGGCCCCGCGGGACCAGGCTCGTGCCGGGACACGGCGGGGCCAGGGTTCGCGCCTCCATCCTGGCCCACTTACGGTATTCCGCCCGGCGGTACTTACAGCAAGATCTCCTGCTTGCTCAGGAACGTCAGCTCCTGCGGGGAGAGCACGGGTCAGCACCGGCACGGGGCCAAGGCCTGACCCAGGGCCCCTCGGCCATGGGTTCCTTGGCCTCTGGGCACCTTCCGCCTCGGGACCGCGCCGCCCTCCTGTGCCCCCACTGCAGCCGCCCCTCTCCCCCGGTACCGGTGTCGGTACCTGGTACTCGTCCAGCAGGTCCTGCGGGATCAAACTGGCCGAGCCGCCCATGGCGCAGCTTCCCTACGCACGTCACTCACCCGCTGCCACGGCAACTGCCCGCCCCGGGGCGGGGCAAGCACGGCCACACGTACAACGCGGCCCCGCCTGCCCGCGCACACGGCGGACTCCCGGGTCCAGCAGTGGCGGAGATTACGGCGATGGCGGGAGGGGAGCCGGGCGAGCTGAACCCCGAGGAGTTCGTGTACGGCGAGGAGGACTTCGTGCTGCAGGCAGCCGGCTGGGGCGACCCGGGCTCCGCGCCCTCCCAGTTCGACCGGATGCTGCTGGCGGGCTGGAGCGACCGTATGGAGCGGGGGCTGTTCCGGTACCGGCTGGGACCGCTGCCCACCCGCGTCCTGCCCGGCCCCGTGCGCCTCGTGGCGCAGCTGAACGAGCAGCGCAGCGCGGAGCGCCGCCCGCCGCAGCCTGTCCGCAGCCTCCGGGATCCCTTCGACCCCGGCGCCTTCAACTTCACCCGGCTGCGCCCCGCCGAGATGCTGTTCCGCCTGCGCCGCACCGGAGGCCCGGGGCCGCCACCCGACCCGCTGCTGGTGGCCATCAACGCCAGCCCGTTGGAGCGGGGACACGTCCTGCTGCTGCCCGAACCGGCGCGGCGGCTGCCGCAGGTGCTGACGGCCCCGGCACTGCGCGGGGCGCTGGAGGCGGCGCTGCTCAGCGCCCACCCCGGATTCCGCGTGGGCTTCAACGGGCTGGGTGGCGGCGCCTCGGTGAACCATCTGCACCTCCACGGGCTCTACCTGGGCCGCCCGCTGCCGCTAGAGGAGGCGCCGGCCGAGCCGCTGGGGCCCCGCCTGGGTCTGCTCCGCGCCGGACCGGCCCCCGCCTTCCTCTTCTTCGCCCCCGGCCCTGCGGCGCTGGAGCCGGTGTCGCGGGCCGTGTGCCGGGCGGCGGAGCACCTGGCCCGTGCCGGCCTGGCCTGCAATGTGCTGGCCACGCGGGGGGACCCGCCGGCAGGGCCCGGGGCCGGAGGCGGCCGCGGGCTGCGGGTGCTGCTGTGGGCGCGCCGGCCCCTCTTCGGCCCCAAGGCGGGTGAGCCCTTCGCCGTGGCCTTGTGCGAGCTGGCGGGGCTGCTGCCGCTGCCCGCCGAGCCGCTCTACCGGGACATCACCGAGGTGCAGGCCCTGAGCGCCATCCGCCAGCACCTCCTGCCAGAGCCCGAACTGCTGCATCTCGGCGGGGAGCTGGCGCGGCTGCTGGAGAACTGATGGTACGGGCACCGGCGGGGCTGCTGCAAAGCCGATGGCACCGGGACGGGCGGTGCGGCCTCCGACGCGAGGCAGGGGTCGCTGCGCGGTGGAGGATGCGGAACTGAGTGCCACGTGACCGCAGGGGGCGCTCTGGCTGGCAGTGCCCACGTCTCTATGGTCCGGTCGCCATGGGAACGCGGCGGACCCGGGAGTGGTGCGATGGCGGCCGGCGGCGGCGGGGAGAACGTGGGCCAGGGCCCCCCCCCGAGAACTCCTCCGGGCGAGGAGACGGTCGTCGCCGCGGCACCACCGGACCGTGCCGCTGCCCCTGCCGCTCCCGAGCCGCGGAGGAAGCGCAGGCGAGTGCGGGGCCACAGCCCCCCGGCAGGGTCCGGATGGAGCCCATCCAGCCCATCCAGCATCCCGGAGGCGCCTCCCGCTGCCTCACTTGCGCTCGGTCCCGGCCCCAGCCCCCCGTGGGACAGTGCCCAGCCGGTGCTCGGCGCTCCCCAGCACCCGGGAGCCGGGCCAGGGCCCCACTGACCCAAAATAAATAGAGTTCCCCTGAAATTGCCCCAGCAATCCCCTCTGTGACACACAGGCTCAGTGCCCAGGACCAGCCTGCCCTTCTCCTTAGGGTTGTACCGAATCCGGGCTGGCTTGGTCAGACTGCCCGGTGTGTTCTGTGGGCGTGTATGAGGATCGGGTCTGAGTCCCCACTCTGTCCTATGTCCCGTGTCTCGCTGAGCTACTGTCATCTCATCTCTATTCCAGTGTCCCCTCCATCAACCTGAGCGGCTGCAAGTATGAGAGTGGTAAGTCAGGGGGGCTGGGGGGTCCCTGCAGGCTTCCAGCCCACACCCGCAGGCTCTCCAGGTGCCTGCACAGCCAGGAGCAGTGCTGGCATCCAGTTCCCACTGGTTTATTTACTGCTGCCAGTGCCTGGCACAGGACCCCTGCATTAGTGGGGAGTTTGTCACTCTTTGGATTGAGATTTGTCCTGATTTAAAATGTGCAACAGCAGCGCGAGCCCACGACATCCCCCACGCTTGCCAGCTGTCTGCTAAAATGGGCAACAAAGGTTCCATCAGGTACAGTGCAAGGGAGTACCTGGGCTTGGAGACAGGACCTGAGGGTTGTCAACTGTTTAAGGTAAAGCTGGTAGTGATCAGGCAGGATCTGTATCTGGAACCTTTCCCTGTGCTGTCTATCCCTGGTAACTCCAGGGAGCTGGTCCACTCTCCTCTCCCACTCTTCTTTCCTTCCATAAGCTGGATCTTGAAAGAACAAACTCCTGGCCCTTGAGAGGTGTTATTAATCTACTTTGCTAAGGGATCTTGATGTGCATGGACCCCCATCACCTCCCCAGCCCTGCCAAATTCATACTTGGCACTAGCATGAACCATCCTAGCAGAGACCTTTTCCTGCAGAGCTGTCTTCTGCTGAAAGACCTTTGATTTGGGAGATTAAATTCACGTCTTTGCAAGCCTTGTATCTGCCTGTGAGGTCTAAGACCCATGGGAAGTTCAACCCTGCTGTTGAGGGGCCCTGGCACCTCAAGACAGGTGGAATTAGTGGGTTAAGAGCTCCTAGAACACTTGCAGCCAGAGGCTTGGGGGGTTGGCCAGATAAAACTGGTGTTCCTGACACCTCCCAAGGGGTCATGCCAACACCTTATACCTCTGAGAGGGGAGCTGCAGCCTGGAGAGGCTATTCCATACTCCATCCCCTGTTACTTCGGGGGTGTCAGTCCCTGTATGTGGCTCCTCAGCCAGAGATTCATTTCACATTCCATCCCTGGTTATTTGGGGGGTTTATCAGTCCCTGTACATGGCTCCCCTGCCTGGCCCCTGTCACTGCTTGCCTTGGCACAGTGCGGCGGGCAGCGCAGCACTGCGGGCTGAAGGAAGCAGGAGAAAACGAGGAGTGGACGGTGTACTGGACGGACAGCGCAGTCTCTCTGGAGCGCCTCATGGAAATGAAGCGGTTCCAGGTAATCAGAACAGCTGCCCAACAGGAATTGCTCAGGGAGGAGGGTGACACAAGGCTGTCTATGGAACAGCATGTGGCAGAGTGAAACAGGAGCATCCAAAGCGGTGCCACACACCATCTGTGCCTCGGCTCCATGGCACAGGGTCAGATGCCTTTGCTTGTGCCATGTCCCTGGTTGGTGTCACCACCAGCATTCAGCAGCTATGGTGGGAGCAGGAGTGTTCCAGCCCTGTAATGTGCTGTGAAATAAACGATTGTCAGTGATAAATGGCTCTTATGGTGCTCCAGGGCTAAGATGGAAGGGGCACATAAATCACTACTGAAGCTCAGATAAAGCAGCTGTAGCAAGTCTCACCCCTCAGCAGTAGTTCAAGGCAGCCACAGGCCTGGCTTCCCACTCACTGCTGGTTCTCCATGCACAGGCTCTCCTTGGGGCTGGGAGAATCCATCCCTGCAGGGCCTCCGCTGATCTGGGTTTTTCTGCCCCACTTCCAGAAAATCAACCACTTCCCAGGCATGATCGAGCTGTGCCGTAAGGACCTGCTGGCTCGCAACCTGAACCGCATGCTCCGGCTCTTCCCCAAGGAGTACAACATCTTCCCCCGCACGTGGTGCCTGCCAGCCGAGTGAGTCATGCGGGACAGTGCCACAGGGGTGGGATGAGACAGGGAGGGGGAGGCTGCTCGCCTGCTCTTTCTGGGTACCAGAGCCCAAATCTTAACTTGCCTTGGCATGCACCTTGGTGACCTCTTCCGCAGACCTCCCAGGACAGGTCGAGATGAGTGCAAGGAAAAGGTGGGATGCGGAGAGCTGGGTCAGGTCACACAGGGATCAGTCTGTGACTCCTGTAGATTAGGAATGGGGGTTCAATTCCTCCCCGGCAGAAGTTCAGTGTGTGCTGGCCTGCAGCGCCATGGTTTCAGCACCCAGCTGTTAGGAGAGAGTTCAGAGGGGTGTTTTTTGCAGCTGGTGATAGTCACCCCTTCTTTGCACAGCTACGGAGATTTCCAGGCCTACAGATCCACGAGGAAAACAAGAACATTCATCTGCAAGCCTGACAACAGCTGCCAGGGAAGAGGGATCTTCATAACCCACCACCTGGAGGAGATGAAGCATGGGGAACGCATGATTTGCCAGCAGTACATCTCTGAGGTACTGGGACAGTCTTGAAACACCAGGGGTAGGATTCCAGCCTCCTCACTCTGCCAGCATCCCCATGCTCCCCGGGTCTCCTCAGGTCTGCTGGAGGTGTGGTTGTGGCTGCGGCACACTGGGGTCACAGACAAGGCTTGCCCCTCCGCTGAGCAGCACAGGCAGACGGAGCAGTTCCTCTCCTCACCCTTGCTCCTGCCTCTTTCCTCACAGCCCTTCCTCATTGATGGCTTCAAGTTTGACATGCGCATCTACGTGCTGGTCACATCCTGTGACCCCCTCAGGATTTTTCTCTACAAAGAGGGCCTGGCCCGGTTTGCCACCATGAGGTACATCGATTGCAGCAGCAGAAACCTGGTAAAAAGGAAGTTTCAAGAAAATTCATATAGTATCTGTAGGTGTCAGTCCTTAACTTGTCCTGGGGGTATTCCAGGCCTTGAAAAAGCAGGTATTGGGGGCTGCAGGAGTTGCAGCTTGAGGCTTTCCTGTTCTTCCTCTATATCCCGTCCTCCTCACAGGAGGTATTTCAGGAGGGGTAGTAGATCTACACCAAGGCCCCACATTTGGGCTGTTTACTGGCATTACCACAGAATCATGGAGTTGTTTGCTTGGATGGAACCTTGGAAGGTCTCCAACATCATGCTCAAAACTTGGTCAACAGTAAATTCCTACCTGGTTTCTTGGGGTCTCACCTCATCAGGTTTTGAAAACCTGCAGAATGAAGCCCCCTGGTGTCTCCAGGCACTGCTTCTGGCTCCACGTTCTGCTTCTGGCCCTGATAAGCGTGCTCAATTCCACACCATTCCTACTCTGCCCGTGCTCCAGGCAGAAAAGAACATGGGAGTATCGGGTGGGGCTGTTTCTGTTCTTGCTCAGTGGTTCAGAGTGAACAAATGTCTCTTGTGGTTCCCTGCCAGGGTGACATCTGCATGCACCTGACCAATTATGCAATCAACAAACGCAATGAGAACTTTGTGCAGGATGACACGATGGGCAGCAAAAGGTACTGACATGTCCGAGCACTGCAAGAACACTGCCTGGGGATACTGGTTTACCTCAGCTCTCCTGGGGTGACACAGCTGAGCCCTTACCACCTCCTGTTCCCCACACAGGAAGCTATCCACCCTGAATGCCTGGATGGCAGAGCACAGCTACGACACAACAAAACTCTGGGCAGATATTGATGACATTGTCATAAAAACGCTGATTTCAGCTCACCCAGTGCTGAAACACCACTACCAGAGCTGCTTCCCCAACCACACTACTGGTTGTGCCTGCTTCGAAATTCTGGGCTTTGACATTTTGCTGGATAGAAGGCTGAAGCCATGGCTGCTGGAGGTGAGGAAGGAGTGGAGAGCTCAGAGCTGGGGGACTAGGACAGGGGGGTTGGGATGAACAGGGCTTGTTTGATTCAAAACGGCCACCATGCTAACAGAATTAACTAGGCTGTGAAGCCAAACGACCTGCTGTGAGCAGGATCCAAGAGAAGCCATTTCCTGTCCACCATCCAACAACAGGGAGTTTCCCAAGCCTTCAGACCCCTTGTCCTGTGAACGCCCTGAATTTGTGACAGCTGCCCCCTGCCTGCACCCTCTGGGGTGGGATCCAGGTGACCTGTGGCACAAGCGGGCAACACACTGCAGGAGAGAGTACTGCGTGTGGCTTCCTGCTTCCTGTCTCTGACACAGGGAAGAGCATTCATGGGATGGTGTGGGGCATGGCTGGGGCCATGGGCTGGGAGCTGGGGTGCCAGGTTAGGTTACTTGCTTGTCTTGGCAGGTGAACCACTCTCCCAGCTTCAACACAGATTCTCAGCTAGACCATGAGGTGAAGGATGCCCTTCTGTGTGACACCTTCAACCTGATCAATGTGCACGCCTGCGATAGAAAGAAGGTGCTGGAGGAAGACAAACGGCGGGTAAAGGAACGGCTCCTTCAGGCCAGCCAGGCTCCCCGTGAGTCCAGGTACTGCTGTTCTCCCACAGCGCTGCAGGTCCCCAGTGAGCAAAGACAGGGCATGACAGAGCAGGACAACACCAGGGCTGGCTGGTGGAAGCTCCCAGAGCCCATGGCACTGTGCAGCCTCTGAGCTCTCCCAAGCCATCTGCACCCTGCAAGGAGGAGCCAGGGCTCCTCTCTGGGTGCCAGATCTGTGACACCTGGTGCTCTGGGCCCTGACAGAGCTATCCCTAAGCTGCACCTGCTTCTCATCTCTTTCGCTGATGGTGAGCAATGCCAGCATCCGGGGCTGGCAGGGATGCTCACACAAGGAACCACAGCCCTGCCTCAGGAACTGGGAGTAGCCTGGGCGTGGGCCCTTCTTCAGGGCAGGGGCCCTTTCCAAGGCTGAGAGTTTCCCCTTCCTCTGTCTGCATGTCCTTTCACAAGCCCGTGTTCAGTGAGCCTGCTGCCTTGCAGGCAAGGCACGGCTCTCTCCAGCTGCTGTTTCCATGAGGAGTCCTGGGGTAATCCTGGGACATGCTGAGCATGCCAGCCCTGTGCTCTGCCTGCCCTAGAGCCTCCCTCCACAGTTCCCTGTGCTCCCTCCTGCTGCAGGCGCAGAGAGCAGGAGAGCAGCCAGGCTGCCTGGCTGGCACAGGCTGAAACCTACGAGAACGAGCACCTGGGGGGTTTCCGACGCATCTACCCAGCACCTGGGACAGAGAAGTACGAGCCATTCTTCCAGCAGGGCAGATCCCTCTTCCAGGAAACAGCAGCATCCAAGGCACGAGAAGAGCATGCCAGGTACGCTGCTCCTGTGGAAACCCACTTCTCACAGGTGGTATGGAGACCACTTGCTCCTGATCCCTCCTTGGGAGAAACTCTGCTGCTTGGCAAGTGTAGGAAAGTGGGGAGAGAGTGGTAGGGGAACGGAAGGAGCCTGCACGTGCTGTGTCACCACAGCAAAGTAGCTCCTTTTAGATGGACCCCAGAGAGGCAAGGGCAGTATTCCATTGACTTTTGGGCCCTGGAGACATCATTTCCCAAATGTCCCCCTCCCTTTTGGCAGGTACAGCCCAATCCAAGGGCATTTCTCTTTTTAAAAGTCTCATTACAAACATCCCTGTCCCATCTCTTCACACACTTCTATTATGGGCTATTCATACAGAACTTCGGCCTGCAGTAAATATCCTCAGGTTGAAGACTGCCCCACAGCTTTTTGCTGTTGTGGCTCTGAGCCAGTGAGTGACTCTGCTGTTCTGTGACAGGCAGCAGCTGGAGGAGATGCGCCTGAAAAATGAAAAGCTGGAAGCTGCCGTCAGGAAGAAGAAAACAGATAGGATCCAGAATAAAAATATAGCTCCTACAATCCACTTCAGAAGCACCAAGCCGTGGGATAGAAAGGTACCTCAGTGTCAGCATTGTCCATGGGCTCTCCAAGTCAGTGACATGGCCCTGGGAGCTATGCTGGGCCATTGGTGCACCCATGGAGCAGAAATTCTGGGTTTGACTCCCTGCATGAAGTTCAGAGTCGACAACTCGTGTTGGCAGTTCTTGCAAGCACCAGTATTGTGCCTTTCCACTTTGGCTCTCACTGGGATCTCTTTCCCACCCTGAGACTGTAACTGTCCCCAGGGTTGGAGCAGCTCGTGGCTTTGTCTCACCTGTGCATTATGCCAGCTTCAGTTTTGCTATAGCTCAGGTGTTTCTCTGCCGAGGTGCAGCGCATGCAGTACAACTCCATGCAGCCCCAGGACATCATGGAACATGAAGAGAAGAGGAGAGTGAATGCTCTGCTGCAGCGTGAGAAGCTGATTCGAGACCTGGGCATCACCGACCAGCTTGCCCAGCTGCTCCCCACAGCTGAGGCAGGGTCCTCCCCACAGCTGAGGATCCCCTACACCCAGGAATCCTGCACCCTCCAGAGCCAGGTAATGGGATTGCCCAGAGCCACCCCACACAGCCAAGGCAGAAAGATGGCAAGAAGTGAATTGGGCACTGAGCATCTCTGATGGGGCTGGGTGGGGGTCTGCTGCAAGTGGATCACCTGCTGTGCCTTTGGGATTATGTTAGTCTGGAATGGTGCTGGGAGCATACCTGGGGACAAAGTGCAGGGTGATGCTTTAGTGAGCACCTGTGCATGACTAGAGAAGACTTTTCCTTCCCACCTCCTGCCAAGGCCTACGGAACTAAGCCATGGCCGTTTTCCTTCCCTCCTTCCAGCTACAGTTTCCCTGGGATGCCCTCGGGGACCACAACACCCGTGATTTAATGATGCTTCTCTCATTCCTGGGAGTCCCAGCTCAGCCCTTGGGACACAGGGTCATGCACAGCCCTAGAGCCGAGGCCCTGCCACCGCACATCCCAGGCCCAGATCCCAACGACATGCACACCCTCTGTGTTCAAGGCCGGAGTGTCCTGTACCACGTGCGGCACAAGGGCCCCCAGGCACTGGGTGGGGGCTGGCTGCAGGGCCGGGCAGCAATCACCCAGCCTAGGGGGCTGCAGCTGAGAGACCAGCAGCTCCCTGGCACTGGAACCCAGGCTGAGGGCTGTAAGTACACACCACCTTCCTGTGGATGCTCCTGGCCTTGCCAGGGTGGGAGGAATGGGTGGGCTAGATGGAGCTCTCAGGGATGCTGGGACACTGCAGAAGGGCAACCATGCTCTTCTTGGGGCACTGGTAACCACTGGAAGTCTCTCTGAGGCTTGTAGCATCCCATTTGCAGGGACAGGGAAGAACCATAGGTGGTTTCCCAGGATCAAGGGTTGATGTGCAGGCATGGGGGAGTGTGAGAAGCCAGGAAAGTCAAAGGGTTGCGTTAGCTCCTGGGGGTCAAAGGGGACACAGTGACACAGCACAGCCCCCAGCTTCTTCCCCAAGCCTCACTCCTACCACACTGCTCCCTGGTCATGCTCTCACCCTCCATCCTCGCCTAGTCCTATCTGGCTCCCCGGCATCTGCTTTGTCCACTTTGCAGCCTTAGGACCAGGGGAGCAGGGCAGAGGAGGGGCTGCCAGGACTGAGGCCCACTGGGAAGGGCACTGGGGTCTGCTGACCTGCAGAGCTGCTGGCTCTGCACAGCCC